>CAUYQG010146635.1:0-65145 GCA_963574415.1 Tarsius wallacei
CACGCCCGGCTGATTTTTTGATTTATTGTAGAGATGAGGTCTCGCTTGCCCAGGCGGGTCTCGAACCCACGGGCTCAGGCAATCCACTCACCTCAGCCTCCCAAAGGCGCGGGATTACAGGCTGAGCCACCGAGCCCAGCTGCTCTCTCTGATTTCTAACTGCAACAGGAAGGAGTACCAGACCAAAACTGAGCAGAAGAGCAGTTGATTGTCTGATACCAATGTCAGTCTTCAAATTAATTTTTTTCTTTTATTTTCTGATTTCCTGGATCTTGTATATATTCCGGGTAGTTAAGGATTCTGTATAAGGGACGATTAAATAAGTTAGGTGCTGCCATATTCTTAGCAAGAACATTTTCGAATTCACTGTGTTTGAACTCCTTCTGTTAAATGTCTGCTAGTGAGTTAAGGACTGAACATAGCTAGGCTCTTACGAAAAATGTTTGCTAAGTGAAATAAGCATGTCTGGCTAAGGAGGGAATAGAAGTGAGCTCGTAACAAGAATCACAGCCACTGTGGTCTGCCAGAGCTCCTCTAAGTATTGTACTCTTCCCAACAGCTCTCAGAATTATCACTCCTATTTTCCAGTAGAGATCACAGAGGCGTAAAACGGAAGAGTAACTATTGAAAGCCACATAGCTGGAATTCCCTGCTGTGTACTCTGTTGCAGGCCTCTTCACTCATTCAGATTCTTTGGAGGGATAGAAAGGGGGAATGAATGGAAGCCTCAATGAGGTGAAAGGTAGTGTTTCATATTTGTGTCGGTGGTCACTGCTTTCAAGCAAGTAAAGAACCTGCTGAAAGAATGGATCGGGTAGCAGCAGAGCCTGGCTGGTCACCTGGGAGGCGTGCCGGCTCTCCTGCCACGCTGAGCAGCTGCTCTGTCACGGAAACCACACTTCCCCTTTATTGTACAGTCCATTCCTCTACTCAATGGACTCTTGAAACAAAAGCCCACTAGCTATGGGAAGAAAAGAATCATCACTGTTAGTCATTCTTCTCTTTGCTCTCTAAAGTACAGAATTCAGTCTCCTTTTCTTTTCTGGAAAACCATCAATTTACAGGAGAAGGTAAAAAGAACCTTACTTATAAAGAAAGAGTCAGGTTACTTTATAGTTTTCAACTTCCTCTCTGATGCTTTGGCAGGAGCACCTACTGACTGGTTGGATTATCCAAGTGTATGTTATCACTGATCGTTAGTTTCTTTAAACTTTGCTTTTTAAACAGAGAATTTTCTAGATACCCATAAGTAGAACTAGCATGGAATAAAGCAAGCTGCTAAAGAAAGTCAAATTCCAAAAAATCGACATGGTAAAATAGCATAAAGAGGTGCATATTTATAGCTAGAAATTATAAATCTGCTGCATTTAATTGAGGTAACAGTTACACAAAGTAGAATGTAATTATTTTCTGTCCAGTGCTTGTCTCTGAGTGTGTCACTTTGCTATTCATTTCTGGACATCAGTTAGAAACAATTCTTTCCTATTTAATCTCTTCCTTATCAGCCCATTTCAGGAAAATGCCTCTTAGCTTGAAAGTTATGTACAGAGAGGTGCATGAGAACAGGCAAGAGACATTCAAATACTTCGTCCCTGGTTTAAACAAACCCTGTATTTCATTTGGTTATATTTTTTCCTCCTTCATTTCTTCCTTTTGCTTCCAAAAATATTGACTAGGAGACTTTAAAAGGCCAGGTACTGTGTGAAGACCAGGGGAGATTACGTGTGTGTATGTGTATACATTACATACATACACAGTGCCTGCCTTTAAGATCGCCTGTGCTCTTTATCTCAAATTTTGGATAAAGGGAGATATCAGGTAGATACAATTTAATCAACCGTCTTATTTTTTTAAACTAAACTTTAAGGACTCTATGATTTTTTGTTTCTACATAGTAGATACTATAGGTAGATGAAGCTCAGTCAAAGTTTATAACCTCAAAAATTTCATCATTAGAGCAATCTTGTTAGCTAAAAGAGCAAATACAATGTTTAGGTGATGAATAAAATGTGCCTAATAGAGATTGTTTGGGGCCATAGTTGCATAAAATCAATGCAATATAATATATTAGCAGCTGAATGAAGCTAGGTTTAGCACTGGAGAAAAATTACAAAATTCTGTATTACTCAGTAGGTCCCTAAAATTCTGAATGAAAAGAAAATTCATGGGCTTATATACCAGGTACAATGAACAATTCTAATTCCTTGGAAAGGAACCAGGTCTTATTTTTATTTACTGTTTAGAAGAGAAAAACTAGTTTTTATTAGGTAGCAGAGTCTGTTTGAGAAAATGATACTATTAGTGGATCTTCATAATTATGGTCTCAGTCTCAAAGTGCATCTAATGCTGAGTTTAGACCACACATGGATCTTATAATTCCACGGGCTTAAGGCTAGAGAGGAGTGAGGCAGTCCTTAAAATAAACTGGGCAACTGGAAGAAGAATTTTTTTTTTTCCAAAAGGAGAAATATGTGAATGATAAGTCCTGTAATTATTTACGACATTGACTTATCAAATATTTAGTCCTCCCTTTAAAAAAAAAGTCCACCCAAAGCATAACCACCACGCTGCCAGGAATGGACAAAGAAGACAACCCGCAGCCACCAGCATCCTTGATGCTTTGAAGGAGAGGAAGGCTCGGGAACATTTTCCATGTTGCTTGGGTTTTCTGAACCTATCTGTCAGGCTAGTTCAATTCCTCCAAGGATTCCCAGAGGTGACAGGCAGTCAACAGCTTTTCTGGCATGACAAGTTTCATTTCAAGGAGTCTAGCTTGTAATTTCAAGTAGACTGACTCCTGTTAGAGGCCCAATCAACTCAGGTTTCAATTGCTTTTCAAGCACTGCTTCGTTGAACACACTCAGCAATCACAGAACTACCCGGGTCAACTTGGCAAAGACTGGGAAAGAGCTCACAGTCACTTAAAGGAAAAGCATATTTTAGCAGTTTTCCGAAACAGTCGTCCTAAACATACCTTTTTACAGTGACTGAACCTACACTTTCTGATAGGGACTTGGAAAAAAGACATTTCTGGAAGTGGTACAAAGCCCGAGGAGGAGCTGGTTACATACATATGCTGCCTTGTGAAAGAATTTTGAAAGCTCCTGTTCTCACTCCGACTCCAAATTTTTATTGGGCTTTACCTACGGTCTCTAAAAATGACTAGGTTTTAGAATTCTACAAGTGTTTGACTAGGTATCAAACAAAAGAAGTTAAAAAATGTCATTCTACATTTTACAATCACACACACATCAAATACACATATTACACACACACATATACATTGACTATACAAATGCAATTTTCTAGAATAGTCCCTGTTTTAAATATTCTGTCTGGTTGCTGGCTCATATCTGAGGCCATTTATCCTAGAGTTTAGCTTCCAAAATATGGCCACGAGACCCAGATGATCCACTATTATGACTCTGAGAGTGAAATTTAGATTTTGATTCAATAGATATTTTCTTGATACCTTTTTTAAATGTAGCATTAATGTTTCAATTCAATATCTTATGAAATCAGAGGATGTTTATTATATGGAATAATGACTTTTTTCCTTGATTTTCCTTGCTAACACACAAAGGACTTACTGCAATACTCTTGAATAAAATATTCAACAGTCTTGAATAAAAAAGTCATAGAATCTTTCAGAAAAATGAATTTTCTCAAAATAATAAATACATATTATACTATATATTAACACATGTGCATTTCAATATAATATAACATTTATTATTACTATATAGCATACTATAATTTCATTATAATATAACTTATTATATGTTATAATAGACATAGCATACCATAAATAATATAATAATATATAACCACATAGTATATGAGGTCATCCAACTCAATCTGTGGCCTTGAGCAAGTCATCTAGCTGCTTGTTTTACAGATAAAGACACTAACAATATCTCTTTTACAACCTATGATAAAGTAAATTAATATCTATATAAAATAGTCAGAAAAGACCTTGGTATATTCTTGGAGAAACTGGACTAGCTTGACAGGTAAGTTCTAAAAATAACCTGGATAATGAAAAATTTCAGTAAATGCCATTATTATTATTATTGTCGTTATTATTTAAAGTCCCAGTTTCCACATCTGTAAACTGAAGAGGTAGATTTAATTTCAATGATCTCTACAGTTTCTTTCCTTTGGTGACACTCTACCGCCTGTCCTTCAACTTTCTATAGAGTGACCGACATCATAGATGAACCGGTCAGGTTAACATTTAATATAAATGAAAAAGTATGCTGAGATGTTAAGAGCCCATAGTAGCAAAGAGAAGCATAAGAATAATGTTTTGTCTTGCTCCCTACAAATATATTTTCTGTCTTTGCTTTTTTATAATGCCAGAATGATGAAACGCTAATGAGCAGGTAATTTCCCTCGGTGGCTTAAAAACTTGGCTTGGTTTTGAATGCTTTGGGATCCAGAAGGAGAGAAATCCAGCTCATCCTTAACATGGACCAGAACAGCTTGTCAATGTGTTGTTTTAAGTCCCTGGAAGCTCATTCTGATACGGTAATTTTGTGTTATAAATCTGGGAGAATGTTTGGACAGGCTGAGGGCCAGTTGTTCCAACAACTGCTACTGTAAATTCTTCATTCCCCAGATAGGTGCTCTCTTTCTCGACTATCTAACTACACAGAGTAAACGCTAGTCATGGAGGCTATAAATTAGGCCTTGGTCTGGTGAGTGTGCCTTCTCCCCTCCCCCCCTTAAATTTTTTTCCTTATATTTCCCAGTACTTGGGTTCCACCAAAACCCAAGGGCAACATTTCTTGCTCCCAAATGCATAGAAAAAGTATTTTTAAATTCTTTTAAAAATTAAAATACTGATGAGAGGCAAAGCGGTCAAGAAAATACAGGTTTTCTAGGTACCGACTGTTCTAACACGAAAAAGATGCTTACTGCTCATTGGTAGTTTGATTTCAATGGCGTTTTACAAAATGAGCCACTTTTGATCAGACATAGATTTAGCGTAATACTGCTTGCAAAACAATTCAAAAGGAAAAGAAAGACGAAAAGAGAAATAGAGCTTGCAAACGGGAGAGAATGAAAAGAGATGCCCTTTGGTGGTTCTAATTGGTTTCTAACACTGCCCCGACATAGCTTTTGTTGTGTGTAAAGAATACACTCTACAAGTGACCCAAGACCTCTTCAATAATCGTTCACTGTTTTGTTAGTCAACAGCTGGTATGTAAGCAACCTTGTCGGTTGTATTGTTACCAGGAAACAGGAGACTTACAATGGGACTTTTACCAGGGCCAGCATTGTAACCACAATCATGGAGCATACAAAGTTAAACAGAGGTGGGACTGGCAAGAGTTCATCAGTGAAAGACTGTATTCATCACAGATGTCAAGTACAGGCTGAGTCTTCATATTTCTTTTTGTCCTGCAGTTACTTCTTATCCTGTGGCTCCTTCGCATGGACTATGTATTCAGGGAATAAAGCTTCTGTAGGAGGCTTTGAGTAAAGTCAAATTCCATGATGCCTAAGAGTCTACGACACTCACCAACTTGGGAAATTGCCCAATAGAATGTTTGGACATTAAATGAGTGGCATTATATGAAATTCATGAGTGGGAAGGGGAAGTAGTAAGGGTCATCTCTGCATTCTAACATTTAACAATGACCTCCATTCAAATACTACAATATTAGGCAGTCTGAGTAGATGTTCATAAACAGCATTACATTCAGTTTTAATGGTTAGAAAGGGCTTTGACAGGCAGATGTGGGACTCTCATACTAATAGAGCAGAAGTTTTTTCTAGTGTTTTTAATTGGGTCATGACACTGATGCCAGGATGACCCCAAAGTTTATACTTGCCAAGGTAGATCCTTTGCAGAAAGAAGGTTTGAGAACTATAGCAGAAATGGAAGAAAAATATGTTAATAGCACAGACTTGGGTGTCCTTATACTCCGACAACTACTTTTTTTTAAAACCATGGCTCAGCCGGGCTCGGTGGCTCAGCCTGTAATCCCAGCGCTTTGGGAGGCTGAGGGGAGTGGATTGCCTGAGCCCGCAGGTTCGAGACTCGCCTGGGCAACTTGGCGAGACCTCATCTCTACAATAAATCAAAAATTAGCCGGGCGTGGTAGCGCGCTCCTGTAGTTCCAGCTACTTGGAAGGCTGAGGCGGAAGGATTGCCAGAGCCCAGTAGGTCGAGGCTGCAGTGGCCGGGAGCAGCCACTGAACTCCAGTCTGGGTGACAGAGTGAGACTCCAACTCAAAAAAAACAAAAACCAAAAACCATAGCTCAAAGTGTTTAGGTGTTATTGTTACCTTTCCCCTAGTTTAAAACTCAGCCTAATGTTTTCAATAGGGGGCGGGGCTGGATCTCACTCTATGAAGTCATACATAGTCTAGACTTTAAAATGTTTATGAATAGTATGAAAAATGCAAATATTTTGTTGTTCAAATGAAAACTCTCACTGTATAAATATTTACAACATTATTACAACTATGTTTAAAACAACATGATTACAACTATACTCAAAACAAAACAAATCTAAAACCTTATACATTAAAAATAAACTTACAAAAAAATTCAACAAAAGTCATTGATGCTTGTGGGACTATAGAAGATACTTTTCCTCTGTTTATATTTTGACAGTTTTAAAATTTTATATAACATATATTTTTAATTAGTATATATTACTTTCACAATGGAAAAAATGAATTGGATCAAAGCTATACTCAATTTCAAGATAATTGTTCACTGATAAATGTGAAATTAATATGAAGTATAAAAGAAAACTCTTACTATCTAAATGATTCAGAGAATTCAAGAAAGGCAGTGCCAAATGGGCCCTAGAGATCATCTCCATTGCATTCTGTCTTATCAGATCATCTGAAGGTGAGATTTCTGGGCTGGAGAGTTAAAAGTGTGCCATCATATTAGAACAAAGAAGTAGAAGGCACCCAAGTTTTTTTATTCAAACAAGTCTGAAATTAAATTTTGATGTTGCTTCTTAACTCTCTGAGTCCTTCGGGAATATTACTTAACTTTTCTGAGATTTAGAGAAGAAAGATTGCAATAATTCCTACTTCTTAAAATGGCTTTTAGATTTAAATGAGATGGGAATATGGATACATAGATATATTACCTAGTATCTAAATGGGCGCCCAATAAATGCAATTTATTAGCATTATTTTAGAGCCTGTTTGATTCCTCAGTGGCCCCAGGCCAGAAATATTTTGATGCCAACTTTTCTTGGGTTTAAAAGAGAAGGAACCTAACTACTGAAATCTCTTTACTTTTTTTTTTTTCTGAATAGTGGTAAACACACTTAACATGAGTTCTAGTCTTTTAACAGATTTTAAAGTGTGCAATACAGTATTCTTAACTACAGGCACAATGTTGTGCAGAGGATTTCTAGGACTTATTCTCCCAGCATTTATACCTGTTGACAAGCAATTCTCATTTCCCCCTCCCTGTAGCACCTGGCAACCACTCAGATTCCTTGGAGTCCTTCATCTCCCAATATTGGACAGGATAGTAGTTAAAATCATGGCATATTTTTTTTTTCTGGACAAAAGTGGTTGTGATAGCTCTATACTTCCAGCTTCTTCCCAAGTTTTTCTTTTCCTTGATTGCAAAATTCCTCAAAATTCTATTCTCACCATCTCTACTTTCTGCAGTCTCTCTGTCTTGAATATGCACCGTTCAGAATTTCCCCGACAACACCCCTGAAACCGTACTTCTCAGGGGCACCAGTGAGTTCCATTTTGCTAAATCTCGTGGCAAATTTTAAATCCTTGTAGTACTTGATGTATTTGCACAAAATCACTCCCTATCTCTGGAAGTTCTTTCTTCACTTGGCTTCCAGGACATCACATCTTCATGGTTGTCTTTCCGTCTCACTGGCTGCTTCTTCTCAGGTCCCCTTTGTAGGACATTCCTTCTCTCCCCAACCTGTAAACGTTGCAGTGCCTGGGTTTCACTCAGCCTGGGTTCCCTACTCCATTTACATTCCCTCCCCAGCAGGCTCATTCCATTCGTGGTGGAATACAGTCTACATGCTAACTGGTCTCAAATTCCTGTCTCCCACTCTAATTGCTCCCAAGTCCAGGTTCATAAGTCCAACTGCCTCCTTGGTACTACCACTTGGATGTCTGATAGGCATCTGAAACCCTCATGTCCAAAACAAAACTATTATTTTCACTTCTTCCAGAACTGACACTGTCTCTCTTCTTCCTTATCTTATTAGACGGTAACTCCATTCTTCCCATTGCTCTAGCAGTAATCCCAGAAGTCTCTTTTTCCCTCATGCCTCTCATCCAATCCATCAGCAAGTACTGTTGCCCCCACCTTCAAATCCTATCCCCAATCCAATTACTTCTCGCCATCTCTCACTCCAATTAACAGCACCATCATGTTTTACATTATTTGATAAGCTCTTAAATGATCTCCTGACTTCCATGTTTGGCAGGGGCTAGAATGATCCTTTATAAACTTAAATTAAATCATGTTATTATGCTGCTCAAAACTGTCAGATGACTTTCCATTCGACTCAGAATAAAACCCAAATTCCTTGCCTTCTATTAGACCCTGTACTTCCTGGCCCCTGGTTTCTTCTCTAATATTACGTCCCATCACTGCTTCCCCTACTTACTTTTCTCTAGGTACACCAGCCTTGTTATATCTCAGACACTACAGTCTTGCTCATGCCTCAGGGCCTTTGCACCTACTGTTCCCTGTTTCTGAAAGATTCTGCCTCCAGATCTTTGCTTGGCAACTGGCTGCCTCAATTTTCTATGTTCTTATCTTATGTATCATCTTGTGAGAGAGGGCTTCTCCTTTCTCCCTTTATATACACTCACTAACCCTGTGCCAGACATGGTTTGTAGATGCAGGGAGACACAGCGGTGAACAGAAAACCCCTCCCTTCAGAAGTTTACCCGCCCCATTCTATCCAATCCATCTCATTGCTCTCTACTAATCTTGTTTTTTAATCTTTTTCTCATAGCAATATTATTACCTGGTGTCTTTCCATATATTTATTTTCTCAGTTCTTTACTATTTCTTCCCTATTAGAATGTAGGATGCGTGAAGATAGTAGTGTTGCACCTCTAGTCCCTAGAAT
The DNA here is from genome assembly GCA_963574415.1 of Tarsius wallacei. Lineage (NCBI taxonomy): Eukaryota > Metazoa > Chordata > Mammalia > Primates > Tarsiidae > Tarsius > Tarsius wallacei. The sequence continues at coordinate 9,102 of CAUYQG010146635.1, forward strand.
AGTATCTGGCAGGTGGCAGGCACTCTATAAACATTCCTGGAATGAATGATTGCAAAAGCAGTTTGGCGAAGGACTATTGCAGGCAACAGGCAGGGACTTTATCTTGCCATGTGTGCCTCAGAAGGGGACCCTAATTAGAACATGAAAGAATGTTCCCATGGATGCCTCTAGCAGTTCCTGAGTACATCTTAGACTTCCATTTGATGTTTTATTTTTACTTTATTGTGCAATGATTTGGCTTCCAAAGGAAAGCCCTTCTTCGATTTTTCTGCAGTGCACTTTGATTGCACGTGCCCACATTTATTTGTGTATGATATGTGCTATGCCTGGCATCAGCTCTGCTTCCTGCCCCTTCATGTGCCTATGTCCCCAGGGCATCTGAGTTTGTCAGTATGTTATAAGATAGTTTGGAAAATTCACCTCTCTGAGTCCTCTGGTTTACCCTCTCTGGACTAAGAAAGCTACCAAGTGTTATTAAGTTGGCAGAGTGACAAATCAACCCCCATAAGGAGCTAAAACAACTGTGGTGGGGATGGAGAGCTTCGAGGACCACTGGCAGAGAAAGACAAAGAGATTATGGCTCATGGATAGCAGATGGTTGAGGTCTGGTTAGAAATTGGGTTGTCAAGAAACACTGTCTTATTCAGAGCTGGAACACTGGCATTTGGAGCCGATGACATCTTGGCAGTCACAAGCTCTGTCTGTGTCAGAATTGGGGTCCTCTCCTCTCATCACGTTTTTGTCCTTAATGGAAGGTCCTTGTGAGCCCTAAGTTTTTGGGATGCTGGTGGGTGTGTTATGCGGGCACTGTATCTCCCCCCCTCCTCCCGCCCCAGAGCTCTCCGTCAGTATAGAGGCATCTCTCTGATGAGGCAGGGCTGGGTACAGTGGATGTACCTGCTGCAATGAGACACTGGAAATGTAGATATTAAGAGAGGAGACTTCCATGGGAGCCATGGAAAAGAAGCGTGCTGTTCTAAGTGACTTTCTGACTTCAGTGTTCTCAGAAAGTGGTATCTCTGACTGGGGTTATTTCCTTGTTTTCTGTCAGTGAACATGCATGTTTTTGGCAATATGAAGTGGGGAAATGGGGAGGGGAAAGAAACAAAAAAAGAGGAAGAAATGTAAATGAAAAGCATGGCTATTCAGTTCTTCAAAAAGGTTATCCACCTTCCTTCATATTCTTTTTCCTTAAAGAATGTCACAGAGTGAAAAGAGCAAAAGCTTTGCAATTAGACACATCTGTGCTTGAATCCCGAATGCTTTAGTTATGATGGTGGCTTAGTCAAGAAACCTAATTTCACAGACTGTTGTTTCTTCATCTGTAAAATTGGAGAAATAATATCTATTTACATAGTGCCTAGCATAGGGTCTGAAATAGATTCCTCCCTAAATAGTAGCTTTAAAAGGGGAGGAGAGAACGTACAGCATCAGACATGATAGAGCTGGATTTCTTTCTTTCTTTTTTTAAGAGCAGGGTTTCACTTGTTAATTTATTCAGCAAATATTTAAATTGAGCATCTACTTTATATATAGAAATAGGTGATGTGACACGTAAGGCAGATATACCCTCTTCAAGGCTAAAGATGCAGACAGGTAAAACACATGCAAACAAACAATTGAGAGACGTGCAAAGCGGGATAAGTATCAGTAGGAAAAGAATAAGAGAATAAAGAGAACTGTTTATGGAGGGTGGTCAGGGAAGGCTTCCTGGAGGAGGTAATGTTCAAGCTGAGAATGGAGAATGCAAAAGAGCCAGACATGTAAAGGCTGAAGGGAAGTGTTTCAGGAAGAAGGAAGAATGTTCTCCTTGTTGGAGACCAAATAAGACTCAGGTGTGTTTGAGGTGCTGAAAGAAGACCGGAGTGGCCAAGATAAGAGATCACTGCCAGAACAAGGAGAGAGACACAGGGCGAAAGCATTGGTAATCATTCCCTGGGGAAAGTCTCTCTTGAGAGCCTGTCACAAGAACATGTTACCTTGGAGGAAGGTTTCTCCCCTTGGTGACTAGTCTGTCCCCTGCAGTTCTGGAAGCAAAGTGATGCCATTTTGTTATGGTTTGCCTGTATTTGAATGATTAGCATTTGATTGTTTCACAGTGTTGTTCTGTGAGAGGATGGTGGGTTACCGTGAATATTCCGCTGATTTCCACGGGAGCCAAAGCTGTCCCGCATTAGCTCCATGATCGAAGCAGCCCTCCAGTCCACTCCCTGAGGTAGTCTGGTGGAAGGCCTCACACTCCAGTCTTTGCATTCACGCTACACCTGCCGGGCCCTACTGATAGAACTTCTGTTTCTCCCTTGACCATATAAAACAGGCGCAGGTTCCCTTGGCGGCCAAAATGCTGCCAGGAAAACTCAAGCTCCATTTCTGGGCTCTCGAGCCAACCTCCCCCTATCTGGAGCTGAGGGCTGCAATCCCTACTGTCTGTGGTCGGGGACCTGATCTTCCTCCCAGTGGAACCAGGTTGACAGGAAGTAGCAAGAGAACTTGACTTCACTCTTATCTGGAGAGTCTATGTTCTCTGCTCCTGGTCTCACTTTCAAAACTAGGGCAGATGTCCTTGAACAGATGATAACAGCAAGATTGGAGGGGTAGGCAGTGGCCAGACCACACCACCTGTCAGCTGAGTGACCACCAGTGAATTATCTCCCTTCTCCAAACACTTTTTGTTTTGCCTGTGAAAATAGGGACATTATCTATCTTTCAGTGTTGTGGGAAGATAAGATTACCAAAAGCAACTGGCATAGTAGGTATTAATTAGCTCTTTCTTCCTTCTCTTCTTCTTTTTCTTCTCTTTCCTTCACTAGTTGGTGATTCCTTCTCCCTCTTCTCTGCCTCTTGTCATGGAGCGGCTCATCTTCAGTGTGTGTGCAGAGTCTGAAGACAAAACCTGGTCATTCTCACCATGTCGTGGTCAAGTGCTTGGAGAAGGATGTGATCACAATACTGAAAATCAAGTAATTTGGAGCCAATTTCACTGAAATATGCTCGCTCTCTCTCTGGCCTGGCTCCCACCAGGCCTGCTGTCAATGTATAATGACAATTCATTTGGTGGTATCCTTGGATAATGAGGGGTTTCATACAAATGCACTTTAAATTTTTTTCTGGAAAAATTAAGTCCAGCACCTTGTGATAAATTATAGCAAAACTTTTCTAGGCCCACAGGCACAGTGGAAAATAGAATGTGTAAGTGGTAATGGTGCTACTGTAAAAATTTCCTTCTATCAGAAAGGTCTACCTGGGGAGATTTTAATATCTTTCACATTCAGACCATACCTCAGTCCAATTACATTAGAACCTTTAGGTGTGGGATCCAGGCATTAGTATTTATTAGAGCTCCCCAGGCGATTCTAATGTGCAGCCAAGGATGAGAACCACTGCTGTATGTTTTCTAACACTCCAAACCTCTGGACGTGTCTATGTTTCTATGAATTAGCAAAAAAGAAGACTACAGTTATGTGGCTGCCACAGGCCATCGCTGTGACCCACAGGGATGGGGTGAATAAAGTGTCAGTCAAAGGCAGGTGCATTGTTATGGAAATGACCATGAGAGGCTGACTCCAGAGCAAGGCGTGCATATTGGCCACCACAGCTGATGGCCAAGTGCCCATAACAAACAGTGGAAACGGGCAGTAGAACAAAGAAAATATCAAGGGAGAAAAGGTCAGACGACAAGGGGAAAAGAAGGAAAACACTATTTAATATAAAGGAGGAGATGAGCAAGTATAACCTTTACATTCCCTTTAGGGGAGAAGATGGTTAAGTAAAGCAGATAAAACCCAAAGACAAGTTATAGAGACAGAATAGTAGCAGCAATCGTCATTAGGTGGTGTATGATTGTCTTCCCCAATGAGAATAATTCTCAGATCAAGATTTGGGTTTAAGGAAGGCAGGCAATAAATTGGGAGAATGATATATTGAGCAACATGTGCTCAACATCAGACTGATAGACCTGGTGGAGACCTTGGGATTTGATGAATGTATTCACGTACCGAGCACCACTTCTAACAAGAAGCATAAATACAGATACGGGAGGAAGTGTGGGTGGATGATTTCAAATAATAGGAGGTATTTTATGTACACTGATTAGTAAGGAAGAGAAAGTGGAGAGTATTTGGTTTCCAGGCACCTGGTTTACAAATGACCTACTTATATAGTTAGTTTATTTTGCTCCTACCTGTCTATTTTCCTCTCAACCTTCTACTTCCTCAAAGCTCTATGGGCCAAAAGCACAAAAAAACTTGCAGGTTTGAGCAAATGTTGTGGAACTGCAAATGGAGGAAGGAAGGAAGCTGAGACATATCTGTCTATTTTGGAGCAGTGATTTTCAAAACTTTAGTTTGATGACCTTTAGCCAAATAAGTTTTACTGGGAAGGGTTAGACACTAAAATAAATTGAAAATGGAGAATGGGTGGCCCAGAGTCTTTTATGTTCAGTGTTCATTTTTCTCCTTGCTGTTACCCACCTTAAAGAGGCTGGAAGAAGAAGAGTTTGGAAATGACTTGAAGATGAGAATTGACACCAGAAGGAGATTTCCAAGAAGACCAAACAATCAACGTGGCATTTCCACTCTTTTCTAACCATTCCCACCTGCATTCGCCCCTTCACTTTGTTAATGCTGTCTTGAACCTTAATCAATAATGCCTTTGGATCAATATGTCCTCTGTTGAAAGTACTGGTATGTTATAGAGGTCAAAGAGTGATCAGTCTTGCATACGTGAATGTGAACATCATAATACTGCTGGCCTTCAGATTTCCAGGTGAGATCCTTTGTAGTGAGGAAACGCAGTTGTGGGAGGAGGGAGACAGGGAAGTCCTGTTAGTGTGTCTGCAGAGGATTCTGGGGAACCCCTGGGAGCAATGCTGCAGAAGAGAGAGCAGGTGCTAAAAACAAACATTACTTACTAATGGTTAATTCTGTCTCAAGGAAGAGAGTGGCAAACTCTTTCTCCTTTCCTATATGTTTCTTGGTTTCTGGTTTCCAGTGTACAGCAAATGAGAATTTTGCTAAATTATTCACATTGCGTTATGAGAAAATGGATTCTGATTTGTAAATGGATCCTTGGATCATAGCCCATTTATAAACTGATGACTTCCTGAAATGCATGATGGACTGTTTAGCATGGAAACGATTACCTCTATAAAAACTGTTAATGAGCAATTTTGAGGTTTGCACACTTAAAAATTGCTCAGACAACATTAAATATTTATCCAGATGTGGCATCTCTGTGGACTATGAGGAGTTTAAAGCAACAGTTATGGCTTTTGTCATTCTAATGTAGTCCCTGCCATGGAGAGGACCTTAATGCAGTGGTTCTTAACTCTTCAGAGTCATTGATACCCTGGGGAAATCTGAGAATTGTATGCACTCTTCTTATGATATGCACACACACTCATAGTCTTGTCTATATTTTCAGAGAGTTCACAGTAAAGACTTTGAGTTGTTCATCGACTTTGAGCTAAGAATTGTTGTTTTTCTGACTGGAAGAAAACCACTGGCTTGTGTATAGAAGATAAAATCCTATTTGGGAATAGGATGTGGGGTAGGGGTAGAGAATCTATACTGATGCTTGTAGGGCCCATGTGTTTAGTATCTGAAAGATGAGTCAAGGGCTGGAATACCTCCCACGTGATACAAATAAAGATGCTGGAGAGTCTGTTCTGCCTCTGTATACCTGGAAGATCATCAAGGATCTATAATGCTATAAAGATTGAAGATGGGACACCCCCCACAATATTCTTTCCTAATGGAGGATTTAGGAAAGATCTATTTATTCTTCTTTTTTTTTTGAGTTGGAGTCTCACTCAGTCCCAGACTGGAGTGCAGTGGCCGCTCCCGGCCAACGCAGCCTCGACCTGCTGGGCTCTGGCGATCCTTCCGCCTCAGCCTTCCAAGGAGCTGGAACTACAGGCGCTCACTACCACGCCTGGCTAATTTTTGATTTATTGTAGAGATGAGGTCTCTCCAAGTTGCCCAGGCGGGTCTTGAACCCGCGGACTCAGACAATCCACTCCCCTCAGCCTCCCAAGGCGCGGGATTACAGGCTGAGCCACTGAGCCCGGCTCCTCTTCATTCTTAACACATTTATTGAATGCCAGCTATGTGGAAAGGCACTCTTCTAGGTGTTACAAATTGGAACCTTATTAGTAATCGTGCTGGGCCACAAGCATAAACTAAACTGGACCAGGCAAGTGAGACACATGGTTGTCTTGTACGGAAAGATTATTCTAAGGATTAAATGAGGCAATGCATGGGACACTATCACATTGTGTCTTGGGCTGGGTAAATGTTATCTGCTGTGATACGGACACACTTTGGAGAAAAAGTGGTGTTTGAATTCATAGAAAGGAGGGATGATTATTAAAATTCTGTACATTTTCATTGCTCATGAGAGAGCATTTGAGGCCAGGATAGTGGGGTTGAAAATCAAATAGGCATTTGCTATTCACTTGTGTAGTCTTCCCCAATATATTTCATTGTTCTGGTTAGTTGAAAAATAGACATAATTCTTGCCCCAGTGTTGTGTAGCTAAAATGACACAAGGAATGCAACAGAGCTTTGTACATTATAAGCCGTAGTATACATTATGTATCACAAGATGAAAAGTATTATTATTATTGTTATTGGCTGTCTTGGCAAGGAATTTTGTAAATGACATTTCCTTCAAGTTTCTTTTTCATGTCAATAAATATTTTGTAAGAAGTACAAAATATTCTGCTTGTATTTTCCTTGTAGGAATATCATGACTGGTATAAAGGGGCAGGAGATATTCCAGGAATACCAGCCAACAGGATAGTCTTTTCTTTCCATGAATCTCAAAGTTTAATACATATTTGTTCAAATTATTTTGGGAATAAGAGAGAAATGGGCTCCTACTTTAAAACTCTTTTTAACTTTGTCATACCTTTAAAATAAGAGATCAGCTGAATTATGATAGAAAAAGCCCTGGACTTGCAGAAAGGCACTCTTGGTTCAGGTCAAAAGTTGCCACTAACCAAATGACCTTGGGCTTCTTACTTAACATCTTTAAGTCTTGGTTTTCCTCTGTACAGTGGAGATACTAGTACTGATCTCAGTAAGGTTGATTATAGTATCAAATGAGATAATGTGAAGATCATGTTTGTTAAACATAAAGTGCTACATATGTTATGTAGACATCATCACAACTTTTACAATAAAATATTTATTGAGTGCCTATTATGTTCTCTGATATAGTAACTCATTTAATCCTTATAATTAATCCCATATATATAGACCATTATCTTAATTTTCTGGAGGAGAAAACCAAGATACCTGGAGATTAAATAGCTTGCCCAATGTTATGGATTAAATAGAAGATCTGGGATTTGAATCAGGCAAACTGACTGTAAAGCCTGCCTCCTCCTTACTCCTAAATATCATGATATTCGAATTATCTAAAAGATTTCAGAAACTCCAAAAATTTATCAGTAATCCACTATATGTTGAAAACTAATATGAACAACATTTTAAATCAAGCAATGCTTCTTCTGTATCTTCTTTCTGCTGTCTCATTTGAAATGCTTGGACTGAAATTTATGTTATCCAGACAACATTCAGATATAATTTAAAAGGCATTTAGGTACAATTCAGTTTCTATCTCAAAGGGTATTTGTATTCCTCTCCAAACATTGTGTTGGAGAGAACTGTTTTCAAAGTTTGTTACGTACATGACTTTTTGTCTTTCAGCCATTTGGCCTAAAATGTTCCATCTCATTTATAGGAATGAGACCTTATGACCATAATAGGCCCATTGAGCTTGTTTGGTCATTGGTATTAAACAGGGAAGGATTGGCTTGGTCCTTATCACCTGGGAGGTTACATATATGCTTTTTCTTAACTGTAGGCTATCCATTAAAATGAAGAAGAAGGGAAGTTGAAACCTGAACATGGAATGACAGGTGACTACAGTCAAAGTAGTCCTCACTGACAATTTTTTTTTTTTTTGAGTTGGAGTCTCACTCCGTCGCCCAGGCTGGAGGGCAGTGGCACGCTCCAGGCGGCCGCTGCCTCGACCTGCTGGGCTCCGGTGATCCTTCCGCCTCAGCCTTCCAAGTAACTGGAACTACAGGCGCACGCTACCACACCCAGCTAAGTTTTTGATTTATTGTAGAGATGAGGGCTCACCAAGTTGCCCAGGTGGGTCTCGAACCCGCGGGCTCAGGCAATCCACTCACCTCAGCCTCCCAAGGCATGGGATTACAGCCTGAGCCACCGAGCCCAGCTCTCACTGACAATTTTAACTAAAGCTGGAGAACATACAAGGGAAACAGGAGACATCTGTGCTTATACTCTAATTCGTCCTTGGAGTTACTTACAGAATAACTGTAATTACAGTTAACATTTACCGTGCCTCTTAGGGGCCACACACTGTGCCAACAATCTTTACACATGCTCAATACTGGACTCTCCTAGCAACCCAGAATGGTGTGGTATTGACAGGAATATCTCTTATATGGTGCTGAGAACCCTCACCTAATAAGCAACAGTAACTGTTCCCATCTCATGGTATTAAGATTTTCATAAGCATCCATTTTTTTAAGTAGGAAACATCTTGGATTTTGTGTTCCGTTCTCAGATATAGAATGCCTACCTGAGAGAAAGAGAGAGAGAGAAAGAGAGAGAGAGAGAGAGAAAGACAGAGAGAGAGAGAGAGAGAGAGAGAGGAAACTCCTTTATTTAGAAGTCATACTTGCTTGATTTTTAATGATTCTATCAAAAAATAGGTAGAGAGTTGGCCCTCAGGCTTCTAAATGTGGTAAGAGAGTTGTGATTGGATGGAGGTATAGGCTTCAAATATGCTCTCATAAAACAATAAATCTCCCTGCATTGGAAGGTAGTGGAGTTGAAGGTGGGCCACCAGAGACTCACCTGTAAGGCACAGACAACAAGCTTCTGCTATCTTCTCCAAGTTCTAAGGGACATTCATCAGCTCTGGAGTCTGGGACCCTCATACAGAAGACAGGAAGCCATGGAACATCTGTATACTTCTTGGTCTTACATTTGGCAGGGGATACAGGGCATGTGAAACCCTTGGGGCAGTCTTAATATTTTGATATATTGATATTTGTTTCATTGGGGGTAAGAAAGAAATCAAAGGATATTCTGGTCCAAAAAGGAGGAAGCTCCAAGTATGGTAGATTCTAAAACACATGGGAATTATGACCACTCTATTTTAAAGCTGCAGAGCCTGGGGCTTATTGCAGGTGAAGCCACTTGAGTGAAGCCAGAATTAGAATCCAGGTTTGTCTTCTTCTAGCGCTTGCTCCTCCTGTGGGTCCCGCAACTTAAGTGGATGGGCTGAAACAATGGCTGTTTATGTATCTAGCCCTGAATTATACCCTACAGCCTTAAAAGGAAAAACGGAGAAAGAAAGAGAAAGGGATGTGTTTAGCACAGTCTTCTCAAAGTACACTGCACAGAACCTTAGTAAAAAAACAAAACAACTAAGTCGATAAACCAAATCTACAGTTCCCTATGGAGATGTGCCTCTGTGTTAGTGGAGATTGTAACAAAATTTATAGCTCTTGAATATGTATCATCCTTACCAATGTATATAGATCTGAATTCATTCATTCACTTATCCATTAAAAAAAGATGTGTTGTGATATATATGCTAGTACTCAGCACAGCTAGGCATGAGTGAATGCAGCAGAAACAGAATAAGGAATCAGATAGATTCCACTCTTAAGAGCTTCTATGGGAAGTTAGAAATAACACAAATAACTTAAAGTAGAAGTGACAAGCAGCACAAGAGAGTTATAAGTAAATGAGGTAGATGTATTCCAGGTGTGTGTGTGGTGTATACGTATGTGCACATGTGCGGGCAGACTGTGTGTGTTTGGCAGGTGGCTAGGACTAAAGACAGTGCTTTAAACTTGAACAAAAGCAGGGAAACAGAAAGCGACTCTGAGGAGATCAGTTTGGTTAGCATGAAGCATCCTTAAAGAAGCAACGGAACTTAATGAACTGTAGGTAAACCACTAAACTTGACATTCAAAAGAGTGATGTGACTGGCTCTGTGCTTCAGCAAGAAGAATCAGGCATTACTATAGCAAGGGGCCAGTGAACCACCACTTGTGGGTCAAATTTTGTTCATGGTCTATTTTTCTATGACTATGCTCAGTAAGCTGAGAATGGTTTTAAGGAATTGTTTAAAAACAAGCAAACAGAGCAACATATGTGACAGACTGTATCTGGCATGCAAAACCTAAAGAATTTACTACCTGCTGCTTTACAGAAAAGTACGCCAACCCCTGCATTGTGTAAGATGGATTGGTAGGGGGATATCAGACTAGGGAGACCAAGTTCATAGGGAACAGCAATAGTGTAGGTAAGGAAGAATATGGGTATGAGTGAGAGTGTGAAATTTGGAAATACAGTAGCTTGGAGGAAGGCAAGACTAGATATTAGTGCTTTTGGGAGTTGTCTCAATTAACACGGTAATGAAAGTCACAATAGTAAACAGCAAAGGAAAAGAGTCAAGAATTGACCTTTGATAAATATCTGTTTGCAGAGTGGGGAGGGAGAAGAACTAACAATGGAAAAAGAAAATGAATTTAAGAGAAATGACAAAGAAACAGAAATTTGAGAGAGTCTAACATGGAATCCATAGGAAAGTAACTTTAAGAAGAAAGAGGAGCCAGTGCAGTGGCTCAAGCCTGCAATCCCAGCACTTTGGGAGGTCAATGTGGGAGGATTGCTTGAACCCAGAAATTCAAAACCAGCCTAGGTAACATTGGGAAACCTTGACTCTACAAAAAATTAGCCAGGTATGGTGGCGAGCACCTATAGTCCCAGCTACATGGGAGGCTGAGGCAGGAGGATCACCTGAGCCCAGAAGGTTGAGGCTGTGGTGGGTAAGCTGTGATCATGCCATTGCACTCCAGCCTAGGTGTCATAGTAAGACCCTAACTTAAAAAAAAAAAAAATAAGGAGGGTGACAGCATCAACTACAAGAAGTAATTAAAAAGGATGCAAAAGTGATGACCTAATATCTTTGCTTCCATTTATTCCATTAGCACAATTTATATGTCCTCAGCATTTTCTCACCTTTAAGTTGCCCACCCATGAGAAAAATGTGATGATAATGAGTTTTGAGAGCTTCAGCTGCTAGAGTATAACAGTGAATTAGCCCTTAAGTTTAGCTTCTCAGGTTGTGTGTCCATTATGTTCTAAATAAAGGTAGACACCAAGTCTCCTCAAACCACCCCTTCTCTATGTCTACTGCTGGATATCTATGTTACTTCTATTTATGTTTCCTCTGAATTCATATGTTTCCTCTGAATTCATATGTTGAATCTTAATCACCAAAGGGATGGTGTTAGGAGGCAGGACCTTTGAGAAGTGATTAGGTCATGAGGGCTTTGCCCTGATTAATGGATTCATGCCTTTATAAAAGAAGCCCAAGGGCGCTTGCTTGCTCCCTCCACTACAGGAAGCTGCAGCAAAAAGGCACCATCTATGAAAAAGCAGGTTCTCACCAGAAACTGAACGTGCCAGTGGCTTGATCTTGGGCTTCCTTGTCTCCAGCAGTGTGAGCAATAGATTTCTGTTGTATATAAGCCACACAGTATGGTATTTTGCTCTCTCAGCCCGAACAGACTAAGACAATGGTCCTTGGAAGCTTCTTAATGGATGAGGTTTAAGGAAAAAAATCCGTTTTTATCATTCCTATCTGTCCTGAATTGGAGGACTGGATAAACAGGCTTCATACTCTAGTTGTAGTGTTTGCCTCTTGATGTTAGAATCATTATTGCTAACAAGAGCCAATTGTAGAGAAGTAAGAAGCCCATGTTATCATAACACCAAGGCTGTGAAGTACATTACAAAGGCCCCCCCAAAATAGGCAGGAGATTAAGATGTTAAATTAATTTTACTACATAAATTATGTTTAGAAATAGTTTTTTTTTTCTTATATTCAGGCTATGAGTGCTCAAATACATGGCATAAAGTCAAAATAAACCATTGAGTGACTGCCTTATTTTAGAAACTGAAAGTGAGGTTAAGAAATAGTAAGTAACACCTCAGTTATTAAGATTGTTAAAACAAATTGCCAGAAACTATATAATATTAAAGTAGGAAAACTGCAAAGTGCTCCAGGTTCTGAGGTAAGAAGAATAAAATTCAGATGATTTCTTATATTTCATAATCAAGTAGTACTAAATAAAGTCATTGGGGAAGGCAACAAGTTAGTACAAAATTATTGGTGCTTTACTTGATTTTCATCTCCAAACATAATTAAATATGGGCTCACATTTCACCTTGATGGGAAAATAGATTTGGCATGAGAATATTTCATTTGTGTAAAGAAAAGTACAATGGATAAAGTCCATTTGATCCAGATATAGATTCATTAATGGGTAATTATTGAAATCTGTCTCTGTCTGTCTCTCTCTCTGTCTCCCTCTCTCCCTCCTCCTCTCTCTCTTTCCCTATCCCCCTCCCCCACTCTTTCCCTCTCTCTTTCTCCAGTCACTGCAGGTATCTTATTTAAAATAATTACCATTCGGTCGAGGTTATGATCATTACTAATGCTAGCAGAGGCTACACACAATACCTCTTGTCAAAGACCCCGTGGAAGCAATGACACAGCTTCTACCAATGAGCTGCTTAAACATAGGCTACCAGTCAACTGTAAGATTACACTATGCACTTTTCTGTTGAAGATCATAGTAACAATTGTGAGATGTCATAGCTGGAAGTTTGCTGTTGCATACAATTAGAGCAAGTGGAAATGGCAGAAGAGAATGTATTTCCAGATGAGGGAAAATATGGGAATTTGAAAAGCCTGAATTATTTGGTTGGGAAACAAGGTAGTAAAGGGAAGTAATAGTGTTGGGATGAAAGTCCAGACTGCATTCAGACTGGAGAGCCTCAAAAGCCATATTAAATAGTTTGAACATTAGTCAGTAGCAAAACAAAGTCCTTGATACTATCTGAGCAAGGGAGTGACAAAATCAGAACTGGTCCTCAAGAAGATCAAGCTTGGAGCAGTGTGTAGAAGGCTTGGAGGAGGGAGAGTGAGGCTTCCTTCCTGAGATGAGGTAGGACCCATAGTAATGGCCACGGAGAAAAAAAAAAAAACAAGGGTCAGAACGAGGATGGTGGTGCTGGAATAAAGGTAGAGGAGACAAATGTGAGAAACACCATCAAAAAATCAAAATGACTTGGCAATGATTGGCTGGTGGCTATTCAGTGAGGAAAAGAGAAGAGCTGAAGCTTTCAAGATTGAAGAAATGAAAGAAGAATCAGAGGGGGAAACATTGTGAAGGTGTAGGGTTGGGAGGCACTCAAAAATATTGGAGAGGTTGATCTGGTTTCTGTATATGTAAAACTCAAAGTAACAATGGGACAACCAGGTGAGACAGCCAACCAAGTTGCCATTATGGTTGTGGAGACTGAAAGAGAAAGGTCAGGGGCAGAAATAGAGTTTTGTGAATAATTTCCAGTGAGGTTATTGGTAAAGCCAACAAAATATATGATATTACCAAGAAACAAAGGACTATTATAGTGAAATACTTAAATGAGACTTAGCAGTTGAGACTATCTTATGAATAAATGAATGATACCTAAAATGTTATTCAGGGTCAGCAGTACAGAATACATGCAAATAGACTAAATTTACCACATAAAAATGGAGCTTCCCATATGTTATTAAAAACGAAAGCTATATATCATTTTTAAAGAAACTCACGTAAAACATAGGGTACAGAAAAGTTAAAAATTAAAAAAAGTAAAAGCATGGGAATTTTCTATACCAAAAAAGTATGAACTAAAGTAAGTTGATGTAAGTGTATTACTATCAAATTAACTGAATTGCAAGGCAAAGGCATTGTCAGAAATAAATAAGGTTGCTGAATAATGATAGAAAAATAACTCAGTTGGAAATATAGTTAGTCTAAAAGGTTATGGCTCTAATAATACAATCTCAAAATACATAAAGCAAAACTTTGGATTTCAAGGAGAAATTGATACACTCTCCCACGGTGGAAGCTTTAAATGTACTTCTCTTTAAAAATGACATACACACAAATAAGGACTGAGAACAAAGCTACTGGAAATGCCTACATTTTGTGAATGAGAACAATGAGAAGGGCAAGGAAAATAGGAAAAACAGAAAATGACTAGCAGAAGAGTACAGTCTCATTAAAATTTTAAGAAGGTGGAAAAGATAAAAGTAGAACCCAATGCAGAGGGAGTAATGAAGAGAGTTACTGTTAAGAAATGTATATTTTTAGAGCAAAATCATGAAGGAAGTGCAAAGTGATGGAATGTGTTGCCTGTTTAGAGAATGATCTTAGAGCCTAAGAGTCACACTACTTTCTCTGATACCAGATCAAGGAAAAAGGCACAGATCAAGATACAGTCATAGTGGGTGAAGGGAAAGAAAGAAGGGGAGCTTAAATATATGGTCCTTGATTTATTTCAAGGCTAAGTCTTCTTTGAATCCAATCCAATTTCAATCTACATCCCAACAGTGTGTGTGGCGTCTGACAAGCTGACTTTAAAATTTGTATATAATAATCCTGAATTGTACCTCACCTCTTTAAAATAAATAAATAAATAAGAAAATGTACATATAAGAGAAAAAGGGGTCAAGTAACTGGCAATCCTGGGGAAGGATAACAAGGGGTATTACTTGCCCTGTCATACATGAGGGCTTATTGTAAAGCTATACTAATTAGAAAAGTAGGGCACTGGGACAGAATTAGACAAACAGAGAAGTCAGAAAGACTTATGTATATATGTAAACTTGATTTGTGACAGAGGTGGCATTATATAAGGATGGATTGTTCAGTGAGTGGTTCAAGGTCAGTTAGCCATCCTTATGACTCTCTGCTTCATAGCATATACAAAATGCCAATTCCAGATGGGTTATAGATTTAATGTGAAAGGAGAAACTAGATATATTTTAGAAGAAAATATAGAAGAATATATTTTTTTACATTGGGTAAGGAAAAGTTTATTAAACAAGAGGCAAAAAGTATAAAACATAAAGGCTGATAAATTTAACTGTAGTCATGTGCTGCATAGCAATGTTTCGATCAGTGACCCACCACATATATGATGGTGATCTCATAAGATTATAATGCCATATCTTTACTGTATATTTCCTATGCTTAGTTACACAAATTCTTAGCCTTGTGCTGCAATTGCTTACAATATTCAAGACAGTAGCACACTGTGGGTGTGTTGCCTAGGAGCAATAGGCTATACCATACAGCTTAGGTGAGTGGTCAACTATGCCATCTAGGTTTGAATAAGCATACTCTATGATGTTCACACAATGATGAAATCATTTCTCAGAATGTATCCCCATGGGTAAATAATGCATGATTGTATGTTAAATTTGAGAATCTCTGTTTATCAAGAGACACCATAAATACAGTGAAGACACACCTCAAAACTCCAAAAAGGTATGTATAACACATACAACTAACAAAGGGCTAACATTTAAAATATGTAAAAAGAAAAAGGGGAAGTAGATGTGGTTTGAAACTTGAAAAGAATTTAAGGGTCTAGAACAATTGTAGGGAACTGCAGAGGTTATTGACCAGAGATGAATACAGGGATTGCCCAGCATTGTAGAAGGCCCAGTTGAATTAAACCCAAATGACTTAGCTTTGGGAGAGATGCAGAGAAACATTAGGTACTCAGAACAGAGGAGCCGATAGGTGAGAGAACCCAGATGAGGGGAGAGTGCAAACCCATAGTTTGGACTCAACAAAGCACTGGGCAAAGAAAACTCCAATTTTAAACATGCTTCCACATTGATGAACTGAGGCGTTTGATCTCAGGCTTGTGAATTACAGAGAAGTTTGGCATCCAAGTTTAGATTCAATACGAATGAAGTGGTGGAAGAGGGGAAGGCAGGGCAGTTGTCTTTGGAGAAGGGGAGTGGATTTGGGTCTTAGATTTTGGAGCAGCATCAGCTTTGAGTGGAGACATGATTCTCAATGATGGAAAGATGAACTGACTGGACCCTATGAGATTCTGCAGCTGGCAGAGGAGGAATGAGAGGAGTCATCAGTGTGGAAGTGGAAGGCAGCAAACTAGAAACAAGGCTGATGCTGTCATCATTAGCATGATTTGTTTAGGGCCACACATACCATGGGACTTACAATGCTGAGTCCAACCCATCCTCCTTCACTCTAGGCAATCAAAAGCAAATTTACTGCCATAATCTAGAGCTGGTGGATTGGCAGTGGTGATGGGGGAAGGCAAGAGCTCTGGGAGGCAGCAGCAGAGAAGGAGTTAGCATTGCCTGCTACAACAAAAAAGACTGTGGTTTCCTTTTCCTGATTTTTTTTTTTTTTGAGTCAGGGTCTCACTCTGTTGCCCAGGCTAGAGAGCAGTGGCACAATCATGGTTCACCACAGCCTCAACCTCTTGGGCTCAGGTGATCCTTCCGCCTCAGCTTCCTGGGTAGCTAGGACTATAGGCACGCGCCACAATGCCTAGCTAATTTTTTGATTTTCTTTATAGAGATGAGGTCTTGAGATAATGTTGCCCAGGCTGGTCTTGAACTCCTGGGCTGGAGCAATCCTTCTGCCTTGGCCTCACAAAGTGCTGGGATTACAGGTTTGAGTCACCATGCCTGGCCAGGCTCTGTGATTTCTCCGCACATAATCAGCCTCATCATGTGCGTGGACACCTGCGGTTCTCATTTCCTGGTCTTGATGCTTTCTATGAACAGATTCCTCTTGAGGAGAAAGAGAATGGAGGAACACTAAATTCCAATCCTTTCTATTTGTTCCCACATTTACTTGTTGTGGACAGTCTTTATCTCTCAAATCTTTATATTTTATGTAAATATTGACAGAACTTAGCTCAAGGGTTGATTTCAAGGGGATGTAGTTTCTCAGAAGGCAATAGGTTTTGGGTAAGTAGAGAAGTGAGTTTCTTCAAGATCTATATGAAATGAGTAGAAAGTACAGCAGAATCTATGTAACGATGTCACAAGGGACTGCCCCACCTTCCCGGAAACCACAAAGGGCCCATCACGGTGTATTTTCCATGAGGTCATACCACTGACAGGCCCAGTTCACTAGCTAAATGTGCATCCCTAGCGCAGGTCTTTATTATATGTTAATTAAGTGCTGGGATGAGAAAGATGTCACATCAGCTCTACAACCAAATCCCTTGACTGAGTTTGGGAATGGTTAGATTTGCCTTATGATATTATGTCTCATGTAGTTTGTAAAGGGAATAAATTTTAAAAGGAAAAAACACCTTGAAGGATATAAGGGAAAAAGAAGAATCGGCTATGCAATGCTTCTTTGTTTTGTGGGCTATGCTGTGTAGTCCGATGAGCAGAAAATATTTGGGCTCTATAGCAAGATAGCCCTAGCTTGGCAATTCCTGGCTGTGTGTACATCTTTCCTTCCTAGCCTCAACTCCCTCCCTGTCCTAGAAAATGGAGAAGAACAATATCTACCTTGTGTCCACCTCATTCGTAAAACATCTGCCCATGTACATAAATAGTCCTTCAAATATGGAAATTATTTTAATGATACTATGATTTTAAAAATTCCTAACTTACTTCTGTTCAGATATGGAGGTAAGATAATTCATTGATTGTTAAGAACACACTTCCTTGCCTAAGACCGATATGCTTCACATTTTTCATAATAAATAGCTTGCATTAAAATGCAGTTGACTCAGCAGGAACCATGATTAAATGACATAACAATTAGGCACAATCTTCCAAGACAGTCCTATGAAATATGCATAAAAGTTCATTCAACCTCATCTGGTTTTATGACTTCTAACTGGTTTCTAGACTGTTGTTCCTAACTGCCATTCCAGGAAATTTGCAGGACTGCTAAAATGTATAGTTTTAGTGAGTTTTCTCTGTCAGCATTGGCAAATCATCAATACTCAGATGAAAATTCCTGCTATGGCGTGTGGAAGCTCAGAGTTTCAGCACCTCCTTAAGCAGAGGAAACGTATGAGCTAAAATACTGTGAGCTAACCACATCTGAGATGGAAGGCTGTCATGCACGGGTGTCATTCTCAGAGTTGGCAGGGCTCTTCTGGGGTGATAGCAGGGTGGTTGTGTGCCCCATCTGCTTGCTGGCTTCTCGATCCGAGTGGTCAGAGTGTGTACCTAGGTGTTGTCTTACTCTCCTCATCTTCATTCCTCTCATCCCAAGCCTGGAAGCTACTGAATGGCTTCCCACTGAGGCTATGTGGATACTTTCTGGAGATGGGTCTTACCTACTATAATCAATTCCCTTTTCTAAATGTTTTTGCTATCCCTGTTAGCTGATGAACTCAACTGACCTTTGAGAATAGTCTCTATTCTTTTGGTAGACATGTGTCTTGATAGACATCTATGGGTAGATGTCTACCCATATATGAGTCCCATCTACCCAGAGTGGGTAATTCACTACATTGGCTTCAATGAGACAGTTTTCAAATAAAAATACGTCCCACAGAGACTGAACATCAATGATTTTGTGGTCTAGTTTCCCATTTACTAATTACGTGAGACTGAGTTTTCTTATCTAGTGAAGGTAATAATTGTACCTCTCTCATCAGGACAGTTGCCAAGATCACATGAGTTAGTACATGTCAAGATTTAGCTCCCTGCCTGGCAAATAGCAAATACTTGTCAAATGTTAACTCATGGTATTTCTCTTCACCCTAACAGAGGGTCTCTGATTATACCACATTTGTAAGACATTTTGTTCTGATGTAAGAAATGCTTCAGTAACTACTAAAGACACTTCAGAAACTACACAGGTTTCTAGCATTCTTTGGGTACATTTCTCCATTTTCTGCCTGTACAGGTTAGCATATTAGCCTGGACCCCATGTCACTACAGATATTTGGCACAAAGTACATCAATGATTCACTGCTTACAAGTAAAGTGAAACTCTGAATCTAAGAGGATCGGCTGAAGCATTTTCCAAGAGGAAAACTATTTTGTCTCTTCAGCTCATTTGGTTGAGGCAGTCAGAGTTGCATGAGCTCCAAGAGGAAATGATGCTAAAACCCTGCTATACACACTTCATTAAACCCAAGGCAGTAAAAGCAGTGTCTTAGTTATTTAGGGGAGGAAACCACTGGAGCCAGTGGAGCCTGAGGAGAGTTGTAAGCTTGGCCACAAAGAAAAAAATGTTGCGTGATTCAAGAACATGGTTGGGAATGTGGAGCGTGCTCGGCCACCCATGAGGGATTACATACCAATTCCTTCTTTTTCATGCACTCCATGAGGATGATGAACAGATGCTGAGCTTGGGTTCGAGTGTATGTGAAAGTCTTCTGTATAGTCACCAATAGCTGGTCCCTCAAAGATTCGTTTATAAGTCTGCAATTAAAAACAATGTCGAAAACAGGTCAACCAACTCCTATTCGTATTTCTGAGAAATATTATAGAACTTGAGAAAGCATTATTGGATAGGAGTTACTTCTCTATTTTTCTCACAAAAGTTATTTCAATGGTGATAATTTAAAAAGCAATGCATTAAAAATTAAGTCACTTTAGTGTCTCAAAACCTCACTGAGAAAAATAGGAAGATTGACTTAGTACTTTTCTCTCTCTCTCTTTTTTTTGTACAGCATGTGTCTAATGCCCTCTTCCTCAAGTTCTGCTACCTAAAAATGCCTTCAATTAATTAATCATCTGCATCTTGATAAGCATTTACTATATTACTTCCTGAAGGAGATTTAAATTGCAAATCATCTCTAATTGTGAAATAAAGATTGTATTTCATTAATGGATTTTTGAACATCAATAAGCAGAAACAGGAGTTATGTTTCCTCTAAAATAATTGCACGTAGGTGGTAGCCTATTTGGCCTGATTCAAGCCATCATTATTTATGTCAAACTTTTGCTCTGTTACAGTGAACAATAAAGCACTATCATATTGGCTACCTTATTAAAAGATAGTTTTATACTATAGAAGAACAAATGAAAGCAAGAAAGATGCATTGTATTTAATCAATGCTCAGTTGTCTTGAATATGGGCCAAGCACAACTAAATTTTTACTTATCTCTCACTAGTCTGGTGAGGATGAGGTTATCTCCACTGGCCGTGAAATGACAGGGAAGAAAAACTCACTTTATTAATAACAGATACTATTCAAAATTAGGAAGATAAAACTGCTCTCAAGGACCAGTGGCAAAATGACCATAATTTGTCTAATATTTTACAGTTTACAAATTGCTTTCATAATGGAAGTATCAGCAACTCTTAGATAAAGTAGTAAAATAAATCATTTGGTGCAACAGACATCCTATAGACAAGCAATCTGTCCTATCTCATATTCAGGACATTTTAGCCATAAAGAGCCAAATGTTTACGTTCACACAGCAAAGTGACAGAGCTAGAACCAGAACCTAGCTCTTCTGAAGATTTGTTCAGTGCCCTTCCCACTACGCCATGTTGCCTCTCTTTACACCAGGTGTACTGAACCACTGCCTCTTTTCACCACTGTGTCTTCTTGAGCAGACAGTTGTGGAATTTCCTTCAACATGAAGGCAAGACAAATTTATTGCTTAAAGAAAAGCAAGATGGAGCCTCAAAAATGTACTCTGGTTTATATGAGGTCTGCCCGAACCTACTCGGTTGGAAAGTATAGAGGCTCTACTTTAAGAAGGGTGAAATTCTGTGCTCTGGTTTATGCAAGGTCTGCCTGAATCCACTAGGTTGGAAATTATAGTGTCCCTACTTTGAGAAGGGTGACATTCCCCATAACAGAACTATACCAAAGATCCTGGATGGTCACTCAGCTGGATGGAGGATTGGGTTACTGCTGCCCCCTCATGGCTCCCCCAGGAAGATCCATATCAAGAATATACACATTTAGAAAAAAAGAATGGTCCAGATGAAGTTGAAAAACATAATACTAGAGCCTCTCTCAAGATTAGCTAAACTCTTCTGAGCAACTCTGTAACCTTAGCTGTGGATCAGCCTGAAATCATTCATTCATTTGCTCACTCATTCAACAAATTTATAATGAATGTCTACTAAGTGTCAGACACTAGCATGTTCCAGAAACAGATGAGATACACACACTTTCAGCCTTCAATGAGCTTATGCACCAGTGGAGTGGAAAGACAGGAATCAGAAATTCAGCTGTGATTAACAGCTACAAAGAAGCAGAGAATCTTATGGCAGATAAATCTAATCTAATCCACAGCACTCAGGGAGGACTCCTCTGAGGAAGGGATGCTTCATCTGACACTGGAATGAATGAGCATTTGCAGGGTCAGGAGTGGAGCTGGGTGAGAACATTCTCAGCAGACAAATTGCATAAACAGGCCTAGTTTGGAGAAAATAAAAGAAGGTCAGTAAGGCTGGAGGATAGAGAGGGAACTAAAGAGTGGAACAAAATGGGGCTGCAGAGGTGGTGAGCAGATCATGGGGGACGTTGGGGATCATGTTAGAGATTACAGGTTTTACCCTCCAGGCAAAAGGCATCATTGAAGGATTGAAGCAGGAGAGTGGCATGATCACATTTGTGTTGCCAATTCCTTTTCTTGAAGAGTCAAGGCATGAGCACTCATACCTGGGCATGTGTCTACATGACAGGTAGCCCAAGTAACCCAAGTGGATGGGTCTAGAGAGTTCCACAATATCAAGTGTATATGAATGTTGTACGCAATTAACAACAGAAGGGACTCTCCTGATTAGCCACTTGATAGATTCAATCATTTGTCTGCAGGTGTTTAATTTTGATAACAACTCAAAATTTGTTTTCCATTGCCAACCATCTGTTACGAAATCTCAGTTCCCCAAGGTCATTATCTGTTTGAGGGATCTGTCTGTCACTCGTATACAGTCTGTCACTTTATAAAAACTGAGGAATGATGTGCAATTTAGCTGCCTGTTTCAGTGGTTAGGTGAGCTGAAAGGCACTAAGAATATGACACTTGTGCGTTTTACAACTGACTGAAATTGTGGCTTTGGCTAAACCATTTAGCAATAAGAGGCATAGAATACTAGAAGAAGGATTCTCTAGGTTGGTGTTTTCCAAAGTGTCAGAACTGATGGAACACAGATGGAACAAAGGTGATTTGGTCCATCCAAAGCATTAAGGTATACTCATTAAACATAAAATACCTGCTGTTCCTGGTTCAGTTCTGATAACATCAATAAGAAAACCCTTATTTTGAGTGCTTCTCTGTCTTTAACATCTCCCCAACATTTGCAGATATCCCTCTTTAACGAAGAAATAGATACACGGTCTCATGTTTTTTGCACAAGGAGTTTAATAACATTGTTTTAAATGAGATCCAACATAACATGTGATGTGTCTGTGGCATGTCATGGTTTACCACACACAATGGGCTATAGAGATAATCTCATAACAATCTGTGAGGCAAATCGTATTAATTTCATTTTGCAGAAGAGTAAACTATGCCCTAAGGAGGTTAAATGATTTGTGCCAAGTCATATTGCTTGATGATCTCCATGTTTGAGTTGAGCCTGTGGACTTCAGCCTTGTCTTATGTCCTGTGTTGCTTTCCTGTTTGTATTTTGTAGGTACGCCTTTCTGTTCCCTGATCATCTGCATTGGAGGTAGAAATTTAAGCTTATGAGTTGCAGGAAAGTGCCTTTTCTTTTGCATATTTAAGAGAACATATTAAAGAAATCAGACAAGTTTAGGGAAGATGAGGGGAAAGTGATAAACTAAGGCAATGGCAAAGTGCATTTCGTAGTTTGAAGTATATGTTTGCTTCTAATTTTTCCCAAATATTAGCTCTGCCGAATTAAATGTTTTCTGTTTGGTATGAAGCCTTCCTCTGTCTTCTCCAGAGATCCTTTCTTATTTTGTGCTTACATTTTTTTTAGAATATTAGGAAGTCTACTTTCTTGAAATTATCGTTTTCTAGTTCTTTCCATTTTTTTATGCATAACATTGGAGTGATTTAAAATTTTTGACTGTGATAGTTAATAATCAGAAAAATTAGAGATAAGTCCATTTTAGATTTCTTTTTATGGCATTAGATTATTGGTTGGAAATTTCTTGACACCAAAACATGATCATAGTATTATGTGAAATGTTAGTTTTAGAATTAGATCCTTGACAAAGTGCACTTATTTGTGGAAACTGTTAATTTGTGCCTCCATATGTACTGATGTTATTTTTGGTACACCTCAAATTAGAGGTTTTTGTGATGGGGGTGTAGTCATTGAAGTGAGGAAAATCTCCATATTATGGCATTTGTGTCTCCATTTAAATGTTGTACTTATGATCTGAAGCTTTGTAGATGAGTCAGAGAGTAATTTAAAATAGGTCAGTGTTTTTTCAGTGTTCAGGGTAACCAAAAAAACACCCCACAGTTTGCTATTAGTATTCTGTGCAAACGCTGGCAATACAACCCACACATACAAATTCTTTTCCCACAATGAATTTAATTACCGAAATATTAGAGTTTTGTTCCTAGATGTAAAAATTAGAATATGCATTTAGAATTCAATGCGACTTCTAAGAGCTAATCTTAGGCTAATGGCTTTCGAGGAGGGGAGCCCTTCCTGTGACCTCCAGGGATGCTCTCTATTAGTTTATTCAGACATAATATGAGAAAATTTTACTTGTATAAAAGAAAACTTGCTAATAATACCACGATTTAGTACATAAAAGTCATCATTTCCCGTGGAATATCTAATTCTCCAAAGAAAAACAAAATTTTATCATTTGTTTGAAGCCAAAGCAAATTACTAAATGTTATATTAAGGGCACGTAGAGTTATGTGTCTTGCCGTAGGTCACAGAAAATAGCAATTTCTTCTTCTTTTCTCTCTCTCCTTTTTTTAAGCAAAATTTACCACTTCCTCCAGAATGTTGTAACTCTGGGGCCAAAATTAACAGCATGATTCTTTCCAGAGAGGCAGGACTGCATTGTTAACAACACCATTGTGGCCACCAGGGCCAGGTTGTATGAATTTAAGCTGTCACATGCTGCCTTTGTGATCTTGTGTAAGTTAGTCTTTATGTTATATTTTTCATATATGTAAAATGGGAACTGTAATAGTACTTATCTTGTAGACTTGTGAATATTAAATGAGTTGAGCTTTGTAAAGGGCTTAGAAAAGTGCCTGACACATAGCAAGTCCTATGCAAGCATTTTCTATTATTCAAACACAGTCCTATGATGCTTTTTAGGAAAGAGTTACTAATGTGTTCCTTCTGGTTAAGTATGATAACGAGTGACCAGGCCCTTTATATATGATGCAGAGCTCTCTCCTGGGGTCAACAGTGCTCTGCACACCTGGTGAGTCCAGTTGTAGAAGGTTGAAGTGATAACTTTCCCGCTTCAGAGAGATTAAAGACTAACAGTTCTTTCTTATGTTTGGGAAATGGAGATACTTAGCAGATTCGGGAAGCTTTATTATAGTGGAGTCTTGTAAACACTTCATGCAGACATCTGCCTGGTCATTCATACATTCAGAAAACAATATTAATTGCCTTATGTATGCCATGCACTAGGGTAGAGAGATGAATACTATCCTGTTCTAACCTCAAGAAACTTACAGGGTTGTATCTACTAGTAGGTAACACACCCCAAAATTTAAACATGAAAAATAGAGTTTATTTGTTGTGTTGATGATTTTCTGGGTCAGGAATTCAGGCAGACACGGGGTGGGGGGGTGACTTGGCTCTGCTCCATGATATCTGGGGTTCAACTAGAGCGGATGGATAGCGGAAGGAGCTTACAATGGCTCAATGGTGGCCACATGTCTGGAACCTCAATTCTGCTTCTGTAGGGGCTAGAATATCCAAGATGGCTTCTTTACCTCCAAGTCTGGTGGCTGGCCTGGGATGACTAAAAGATGTGAGGTTTGGCTTGCATTGCTCTCTCTTTCTCTGGAGTTAAGGTAAATGGACTTCTTACATGGAAGTTGGGTTCTCCTAAAGTGAGGGTTCCAAGAGTGTTCAAAAAGCCTCGGCAGAAACTGCAAGGCTTCTTATAATTGAGCCTCAGAAGTCCTAGAATGTCATTTTCTTGCCTTTGATTAAACAGGCAAGGCACTAAAAGCAACCCAGAATCAAGAAGAGGGAAAGAATAGACTCCATTTCTTGATGGAACAGAGGCATGTATATATAGAGAATAAATATACTAATGGACATCACCTTGGAGACAAGCAACTCCATCAAGTGATTCTGTTCAGAAGAGACATTGTAAAGCAGTGATCTTTTCTATATTTCAGTTATAAACAGCCTCAACTGCCCTACTTTGAATTCTCTGTTTTAATAGCTGATTGTAATGGGAACCACCACTTTCCTTAAAAGTGATAGTCCAACCAGTCATAAATATTTCCCAAATATTATTACTGATTTGTGCATAGAAACTACAAGTATTTTCTCCTTTTGATCCAACTGCCTATTTGCATTTATTTAGCATCTGGTATGTACCATAGGAATTTCTTTTTGGCCCTGGCACCTGGCCAGAACCTTTCTCCCATGGATTCCATCATCATATGTCCCTGTTAAATACTGTAAGTAAGGGGGATCTTCAGTAAAATGTGTGCATGCTGAGTCAACCTTTAAGATCCAGATTAAGTTACCCCCCCAAATCCTGGTGCCTTAATTCCACTTTGGGTTTGTTTGGAGACATAAAGCAACAGCAGTACTTGTTGGCTTTGCCAACTCCAGCTAGAAACCAGATATTACAGAATTTTGACTTTCTAAAATATTGTTCCAGGGGATGCTGGGAACAATTAAAGCCCAGACTTCATCACTATACAATGTAACCATGTAACCAAAAACTATTTGTGCTCCCTAAGGCTACTGAAATTAAAAAAAAAAAAAAAGAAAGAAAAGGAAAAGAAAAACAGTACAGGGCAAGGTGGAGAGGGAATGATGGAGGGGCTATTTGATATAAGGAGGTCAGAGAGGGCTTCTCTGAGGAGGTAGCATTTGAGAGATAAATAAAATAAAATATTGGTCCAGTTTACCTTATTCTCTATCTGCCTTGGTTTGTGTCCTCCTCATCTCTTACTTTAGATGCTAATTTTTTTTCCTCTAGTCCATTCCCCACAGTGTTGATTGGATGGTTTTTCTACAAAGCAAACATGGTTCTATTGCACCTTTCATAAAACCCTGCAATAGTTTCCCATCACTAGCAAGGTAACATCGTAACTTGCATATGGCATTTAAGGAGTGTCCATTGATTCTCTCCCATATATCCCATGAACAGTGTAGCTCCTAAGCCCGCCAGACTCTTGCATGCCTCTATACCCTTGAACTTGCTTTATCTACTACTTGGTAGAATCATCACTGAACTCATCACTCGAAACTCATCATTAAAACTCAGCTCAAACTCCATCTCCTATGTGCAAGCCTCTGACGACCACTCCCTTGGTGGCTAAATATGTATTACTATAATGATCATGTTTTATAGAAATTATTTTTTTTACATGTTTGTCTTCCTCCAGTAGATTATGAACTTGTTGAAGCAATGATTGCTTTTTTGTTCTGCCTGTACCTTAAGACCTAGAAGAGTGCTTGGCTCAATGTTAGCTCTAGAAGAATGTTTGTGGATTAACTGAGTGAATGATTAGCTGCCTGCTTTGTGATGGGTAACCAGGTGGTCTCCCCATGCTCCTTTGTCCTCATGGTGGGATGGACTTGAAGCCTATCTGGGAAACTGGCAGAAGTGGCATAAGATTTTATCCTTCAACAATTTGATTTTCTTGATCCTTTAAATCAGATTCCTCTCTAAGAAATATCTTTGGTTTCTGTGTATTTTTATCTTTAGACTCACAGGGTACTGAGAAATGAATTGGCCACCCAGTTCAAAAACCTGTATTTGGTTTTATTTCTGGATACGACTTTATCCCCCTTTCGATTGCTTTGCAGTTCATGTTGGGAACAGATAGATTTTTATTCACTTGTGTCTCCCCCATAATGCTTAGGCCAATGTTTTGCCCATAAAAGTGCTCAATATCTGTTTGAAGGTATTAAGAGTTTTAGTGATAATAGGCTGGGCGTGGTGGCTCTTGCCTATAATCCCAGCACTTTGGGAGGCTGAGGTGAGAGGATTGCCTGAGCTCATGGATTCGAGGCCAGCCTGAACAACTTGGCGAGACCTCATCTCTATGATGAATAAAATTATTAGCTAGGTGTGGTGGCGCATGCCTATGGTTCCAGCTACTTGGAAGGCTGAGGTGGAAGGATCACCTGAGCCCAGCAAGTCGAGGCTGCGGTGGCTGTGAGCATTCCATTGCATTCCAGCCTGGGCAACAAAGTGAGACTCCAACTCAAAAAAAAAAAAAAAAAGAATTTCAGCGATATCAAGATCATTTCCCTCACATAGATCTTGGTGGTTTTGACAACTAGATGCAATTATAACACATAAAAGTCAACATAACATACATCTTTTTTTTTTTTTTTTTTTGAGTTGGAGTCTCACTCTGTCGCCCAGACTGGAGTGCAGTGGCCGCTCCCGGCCACCGCAGCCTCGACCTGCTGGGCTCCGGTGATCCTTCGCCTCAGCCTTCCGAGTTGCCGGAATTACAGGCACACGCTACCATGCCCGGCTGATTTTTTGATTTATTGTAGAGATGAAGTCTTGCTTGCCCAGGTGGGTCTCGAACCCGCGGGCTCAGGCAATCCACTCACCTCAGCCTCCCAAAGGTGCGGGATTACAGGCTGAGCCACCGAGCCCGGCACATCTATTTTTTTTTTCAACAAATTCCATGTTATACATGGAAGGGGTAAGGTCAGTCTCACAATCTGCTATTGAAGATGGAATGACATAATGAAGGTACTATGACAATGGTGCCTTTGGCTGGAATTCAGTTCCTTTATTTACTAGTGAGGGATGTGAGACAGGTTACTCAATCTCTTAAGGCTTCATCTCCCCATCTATTAAATGGGGGTAGTATATGTCTTTTATGGTTGATGTCTTTTATGGTTGATGTACAAAACAGATCATGTATAGAAAGCACCTGGCACTGTTCATGGTTCATAGTAGGTGCCGAATAATTGGTAGTTCTTTGTTATTATTAAGTATGCTTGGGTCTTTCACACCTGCAAGGAATCCAAATGATGCCTCCTCGCTCAGAGCTGAAGCAAGGAAACTGGCAGGCAAATTAGCTGGAGGAGACCATCCCTATGAAGGAGACAGATTCTGGTATTTCTATGAAAGTGGATGAAAAGGTGTATGAATGGGATGGAAAAGGCCACGATTCAAAACCACTTTGCTGGGGTATCAATAAGGAAAGACATTAGCTCTTGGATCATATTCATTAAAATCATGCAGAAACAAACAAACTGGTGATTTGTTTGTTTTGCTCCCAAACCTTTACTCAGGTAATTTTATGCCATTTTGAAGTCAAATAGGTGTTAGGGTAGGAATTCATAATTGACTCTCACCTCTTATTTTGATATTTCTGAAGTTTGTGTATTTTAGGGAGAATACTAATAAGAAAATTCTGCTGGAGGATTTAAAATTCAGAATAAAGGAACAATACAACTTTAGAGCAATCATTTTATGGATGAAGAACCTGAGGTTGGTAGAGGTGAACTGACCTGCTTAAGATTATAGCTGGTAAGCAACAGAGCTGGGCTTAGAAGACAAGAGAATTGGGGAGAGAGAATCTCTGGTAATGAATTATGCTAACCTAAATATACAGGCTTAACTCAATGTATTAATGTTGTTTAAATAATGGATACACGTGGAGATTTCTTCTGTTTTATACCTGATATAAGATGTTCTGTATCTTATGTGTGAGAAAACTCAGTAATGTGATTTCAAGGATTCACTGCTTTCCCAGCATACCACCTACTTTATGCCCAAAGTTTCTTTTTCATTAATTAAAAGGCAAATAGTTTGTCCAATCATCAGAAGCCCTAAAAGCAACTTCTAGGATTAGTGATAATTTGTGGTAAATTCACACTTAACTGTAACTGATTGATGTTGATATTTTTCAGAAAATACTTGTTGGATAGAAAGTTGGGGAGGTTCAAATGGAACACAGAAAAGTAACCAAGAGATATTATGGGCTAGTTAGTAGATTACTTTGTCCAACATTTTACTGAGGATCAACTCCAGATACAAATGGCCTCTCTCAGATAAGACCTGGGGGAAATAGTAGCTCTGATGTTGCTTTAGTATCTATTCTAGAAAAGGTGTTCACCTGGGCTTTTCCTGAGGTTTTCATACAGCAATGTGAGGTAGTTAGAAGAATCTTAGAGAAGCTGCCCATAATAGGAGAAAGCTGCATACACATGGATGGTATCTGCTCTCCAACAAATTTCATTCACTGTTATCCATACTCTGATAACTTATATTTGTTAAATTTCCTCCCTTTCTTTCTCTTTCTTTCTTTTTCCCAATTTAGGGTTCTGAGCCAGCTATGTTAAAACAGAAGTCACAAATACACATAGAAAAGGAAACAGAAGGTGGGTGGTATGGTGGGATTTAGGGCAGTAAGAGGGGTGCTTAGTACCCTCCATAAGATAAGCTTTGTGCTGTGCATTTTACATATAGCATTTCACCAGACAGATCAATCTAAGAAAATCCTAACTGGGTTGTAAACTCGGTAGATGCATGGACTGTGCATCATCTTACTTATATATTCTCTTCTCTCCTTCCATCAGCGCTAAGCAAGGTGATAAAGGCAAAAGGCTCTTCTACCACCCTCTTATCTTGATGCCTCCTATCCTGCTCCCACTCCACAGTGTATAATTTCTAAAATACTATATAATGCGTTTATGTATTATGTTTATTATATATTGTCTATCTAACTCTGCTAAAATAGAAACTCCACAAGTACAGGGATTTTTGTCTATTTGGTTCACTGGTGCATTTTTGTCAGTGCCTGAAACATATTAGTTGTTCAAAAAATATTTGTTGAATGACTGAATACATAATGTTGGTTGCAGAAAAGAATATAATTACAAATATTTTGGGGGAAATGATAAGTAACACTAGAGATCAATCTGACATTCAAGGCTTCTAAGTTTGGTGGAAACCAATTTCAGAAATGCTAGCACTGTGCTATTCAACATGGTAGCCATTACCCACATGTGCCTATTTAAGTTTCACTTAATTACAATAAAATAAAACTTAAAATTAAAACAATCCAAGTGCCCAGGAACTATCTGATTGGACAGCACAGCTATAGAATACATCTATCATCACAGAAAGTTCTGATGGGCAGTGCTGCTCTGAAGACAGGCAGAGCTGCCAAAGTCTCCACCTTCAGCAAGGACAAGCAGGACATTCGGGAGAGGAATTCTGATCAGTGCTGGCTGTGTCTCTGTCATGTCTGTTTTCCCTTTGACTTGGGTTAGGCAGGAAAGTGAAGTGTTGCCAAAGGACATAGAGGCTGCCCCAAGGTCAGGTAGATTTCTGTCAACACTGTAAGGAAAACACATCTTTTGGGTTCATTCCAAGTGCAATTCCATTACTGAAGATTGCCATAGGCGGGCAAGAGGAATAGTCAAAAAGTTTTATTGTTTTAGACCCTGTATAAAAGACAGAATCAGAGCTAGAATGAAATGTGCGGGCTCTCTGGGCAGGCTACAACACTGGCACTCGGTCAACTGACAGGCCTTACATGTTGGTCCAACACTTATTCAGAGGGGAAGTTAGCCAGCATGTGAGAGAAGAAAGAGAAGATGGAAGCTGGGAGCAACCTCCTTTAATGTCTGGAAAAACTCAGCTCTAGGGCAAGCAAAATAAACCACTTATAGTTACTGGGTCCCATCTTCCTAGGAGGCAATATGGTGGAACTGCTAAGAGCATATATTTCAGCCCCAGTCAGCCTGAGCAGACCACTCCCTAGCTATGAGATGTTTAGCAAATTACCTAATCTTTCTGTTCTCGAGTTTCTCATTTATAAAATGGGGATAATAATCAGAGCTACCTCATAGAGTTTATGAAATGAAATATTTAGATCTGGCTGTTGCATGTAGAAGCTTCAAAAAATATTAATTTCAAATTTCGAGCATGTTGCTGGAGAGGTGGAAAATAAAATTTAAGTCTTAAATTTAGATTCAAATTTTCTTTCAAAGCAATTTATCAAAGTGTTCCTTTTAACCCCATGTTCTACTCTATGAGATGCTAGGGCAAATATAATTTTCTCTATTTTTTGTCACATATTCTGTGATAGAGTAGTTTCTAGGTGTCTTGAAAAATTATTTCTTATAAATTATCTATAGGCAACTTCTTAGTTTAGAAATTTAGCTTTCTTAGTCCTTCAGTCCAGATCCAAACAGTATCCTACAATAAAAGCTACTTGTCCTTCATATCCAATGCAGTACAGAAAGGCTCATATCATCAAATAGTTTAAACACTGATGTGTTTCACTGTACAGACAAAATTGTCTATTTCGCTTGTTTGTCCTGAGTATCTTTTAGGCAGCAGGTTTCCTATTTTTCTTTTTGGTTTCATGATTCAATGCATTACTTTACAATAGCCTGGTAGTCTTATAGATATGGAGGTATCTTTAAGATTTTGGCTTTATTTCAGTAGGCATCCATGGCATGTTGACTGTAAACTTCTTTCTTTGCCTTGGCAGACATTGTTAATTTATCACGGTACCCTTTCTTCTGAGCCCAGATGTGACCTCAGAATCATTTTCAATACATCATTCTAGGAAACCAATTGATTAGTGTTGACCCTAAAAATGAAGCTGCATTTGCCCCTTGAACAAAACAGTTTTGAACAGTGTGGTCTGCTTATATCCATATTTTTTTCTGCATCTGTTATTCTTGAGATGGCAAGACCAATCCTTCCTCTTCCTTCTTCTCCTCATTTTCATGTCATGAAGATGACAAGGATGAGATCTTTATAATGACCCACTTCCACTCAAGGAATAGTAAATTTTTCTTTTTTTTTGAATTGGAGTCTCACTCTGTTGCCCAGGCTGGAGTGCCATGGCACATGGCCATCTTGGTTTCGATCTGCTGGGCTCCGGCCATCCTTCCGCTTCATCCTTCCAAGTAGCCGGAACTACAGGCACATGCTACCATGCCTGGCTAATTTTTTTTTTTTATTGTAGAGATGAGGTCTCGCCAAGTTGCCTGGGCTAGTCTTGAACCCACAGGCTCAGGCAATTCACTTGCCTCGGCCTCCCAAAGTGCTGGGATTTCAGGCTGAGCCACCAAACCCGGCTGGAATAGCAAATTTATGTTCTCTTTTTTATGATTTTTCAAATTAACATTTTCTTTTTTCTAGCTTGCTTCATGGTAAAAATGCAGTATATAATATGCAAAATGTATGCTAATTGACTGTTTATGATATCAGCAAGGCTTCTGGTCAACAGTAGGCTATTAGTAGTTCAGTTTTGGGGGAGTTAAATGTTATATGTGAATTTTTGACTGTTTGGGAGTTGGTTCCCTAACTGCTGTGTTGTTCAGAGGTCAACTGTATCTGTTATCTCTGCACTAGCGATAATACAATCTCAAATATACCATCAAATGGTAAAAACCGGAGATCATAGGGTTAAACAACTCCAAATTTTAGGTTTGTCTCCAAGACGTTGAAAATGGCTCCCACGAATTTAGAGGAATGGATTTTCCTGCTTTTTAAGACTTTTAAAGGTTTATGCTCATGAATGGATCCTTGCTTTGCATTGAATATTCCATGAAAAAATAATAAACATGTATATCAACTGTAAGACAGTTGTCCAACAATTAGAACAAGAAAAAAGACTTTATTAAAACTTAATGGAGACTTCTTGAGACAAAAATAATACATACTTGAATTATCCCTGAAATCCTACTTTAATGCATTTTTGGTATTTCCCTGGTTGAAGAAGCTTTTATAGCAGGTGGTCACTGCCATGTATTGTTCTCATAAATCCCTTGGTCCACGATCAAAATCTGAGAATTACATGAAGAATCTGGGGAAAATCCATTAAGAACATCCCAAACATTATTATTATCAATAATACCACTGGGCAAGATGTTAATCCACTATATTCCTAGCAGCTGTGGATTCTAATGTCAGCCAGGTTGACGCAAAATTCATTTTCTCTAAAGGAAAGAAATTAAATACCTGGACATTTTATTATCTGCACCTCACTCAGATAAATCTGTGGATTTCAAAGCCCTTACTACATCTTTTCATGAGAAAGACAAGACTGTGGAACGTCAGAGAAAAATGTACTAGAAATTAAGAGGGTAAAGAAATGCATTTGTTTGTCTCATGGGAAGGCAGAGAGGCCTGTGGCAGCATGATGTGTTTGGAGAATAGTGGGGTGGACAGTTCATTGGGTTGTGGAGTGAATAGAGGTTCACTGAATGAGAGATGACTGTGGAGAGAAGCTGGGGCCAGAATGCAGAGGGTCTCGACTACAAGCAAGGGAACGTGGACTTGACTTGTGGATTAGTAGTCTTCAACGGGGTTTTACAAAGAAGCCCCTGGAATACTGGGTACTCTTTGAAATGGAAATTACCTGATCAATATTTACTAAATTAGAAGATGGGGAGGGCAGAGCCAGCAATTGTGTGTTGTTGTTGGACTTGTTTCCTCTTATTTTTAAAAATTTATATTTAATTGACAAATAAACATTGTATATATTTGTGATATACGACATGATATTCTAATATGTATACCCACCATGGAATGACTAGCTCAAGCTAATTAACATAAGTGTTAACTCATATACTTATCTTTTTTGTGTGTGATGAGGAAGCTTAAAATATACTCTGTGAGCAATTTTCAAGTTCACAAGATATTGCTATTAACCATAGTCTTCATGATGTACAATAGATGTCCTGAATTCATTCCTTCTGTCTAGCAGTTTGTTTAACAAGCCTTCTGGGGATTCTGATACAAGATAGAGTTTGAGAACCACTTGCCTAGACCCTTCTACCCTGGCTTCAACAGAGTAAATGTGGGTCTTGTCTGTTTTACATATCACACTTCCACCTGAGATTTCATTTGAGAAAGAGTTTAGGGTCTTAAAAGAGTGAAAATCGGTCAAGGCAAGTGGGAGGTTGGAACCCTTTAATGGTTGTCCATTTCAACTGTAAAGCCAAAGGAAAGTGGGGTAGGGACCTGCTAATGCTATTAGCTAATGCGATTGCTAATGCTATTGGACTTCCAATGCTGGCCAATTCACTTCTAAATATTTTTGCTTTTCTCATCCTCTTTTTTATCCTTTTCTTTTTAAATTGGTCATATGTTTTCGAGCTAGTCAGAAAACAATTTGTGAAAGAAATAAGGAGATAAGTGAACTGAAAGCCCTTAAGAAATCCATGTAAACAAAAATACTAACAGAAAAGTCTGTCAGTGCTGTCAAAATGAATATTTTTATGACATAGCTTGCTTTTCAGGGAAGAATGTTCAAGTCTGACAGATATTTAGAACCAAGCTCAGCTGTGGTAAAGAAAGAAATGAGATGACTGATGCTAAATACACTTTTCAAGTCAACTGGGTTCCAAAGACAGCATTTGGCAGAGGGTACAAAGTACTTGTGGTAACAATACAGTGACTTGTGAGGAGAATGCAGGTGAGGCACAGAAACTAAAGAAGTTATTGTAAAAAGGGATTGGCAGTAGGGGAAAACTGCCAGGGGAGCAGGGGGCGGGGGGCACACCTTATCAACAAGGGTACCTGCATAATGAACAATTGTATACCTAACCCTGACTTGTACCCCACAACTTTAAAATAATAAATAAACAAATAAATAAATAAAATACTAAAGTTTATTTTTAAAAAATAAGCAAAAAAAAAAAAGTGATTGTTGAAAACATCAGAACATCATAAGTCAGGCAATCCATGGACCACTCTCACTGGAATCACCTGGGATTTACATTTCAAATACAGTTTCTTGGATCCCAACCCACACACTTCAGATCAGGACTTTAGTGTTATTTGTATCTCCAAAAACTCTCCATGTGATTCTCAGACATGCTGAAGTTTGATAACCACGTGTATATTGAAAAAATTTTTTTGTAAAATAAGTAGCCAAGATTTAGCTAATTAATTCAGAGGAATTAATTAATTAATTTCAGAGGAATGTAATTGACAGCTTTGAAATATTCACTTGGCATTGATGAGTTTTCTAAAAGTTGTAGATGTACTCTTCTCTAACAGGAATTTCTCTTTTATAATGGATTACCCAGTTATGTTTTTTCTGACATTCATACTTCATGTTCAAGGACACTCTTTCCCAAAGAGCTTGGAGTTGAGCAAATCTAAAGCAAATGAAATAAATGTAGGAAACTGACTGGTCAGTTTAGATCAATGAAAGTTTCCCCCTTCATGTTTTTTTCCCCTGAACTCCAGATAATTTTTTAAAAAGTCAATGCTTTATTCTCCCCATGTTGATACAGTATGAGGAATCAAACAGCAAATTGTAAGACCCAAAAAATTGTTTTATTTTGCACTTCTCTAAATAAGTGGAGCTATTCTAACCTTGTGACACAGGCAGCTATATATCTATATCTTTATATATTCCACAGAGGCAAAAATTGCAGTAATACTCTCTCCCTGAAGCGTTCTCCATTTACTCCAACCTTAAGTCTCTTTCTGCCTTCTCAGAACCCAATAACTAACATCCGATAGAAAATTACTCCTTATTATATCAGTTCAAATGAGATTACATACGCGCCTCTTGAGGAAAGTTATACTTCTTTTCATAGCACCCTTGGCGCCGAAAACAAGCTTTCAAAAATATCCAGTGATTGATTGATTTGAAGTCATGTTATCAGTTCTATCTTTAAGTCTTCACTTAAATTTTAAACATATATACAGAGGGTGCCAAAAAATGCATACACATTTTAAGAAAGGAAAAAACTGGCTGGGCTCGGTGACTCAGTCTGTAATCCCAGCACTTTGGGAGGCCGAGGTGAGTGGATTGCCTGAGCCCACGGATTCAAGACCAGCCCAGGCAACTTGGCAAGGCCTTGCCTCTACAACAAATAAAAAATTAGCTGGGCATGGTAGCGTGCTTTTAGTTCCGCCTACTTGTAAGGCTGAGGCTGAAGGATCGCCAGTGCCCAGCAGGCCGACGATGGGGTGGCCGTGAGTTTGTCACTGCACACTCCAGCCTGGGCGACAGAGTAAGACTCCAATTCAAAAAAAAGAAAAAGGAAAAAACTGTATTAAAATTGTAATATTCAGTGTATACCAATAACAAAGGATGAATACAAGTCATATTTGACTTCTGCAGTTACACATGGTTACTATAATTCAATTCAACTTTGAAAAGTAATACGTAGATAATATCTCTTAAAATGTGTATACATTTTTTTTGGCACCCTGGTATATACACACATAATTACAGGTGTAAATATATACTTAATTATGTACAATTATAGTAATTTTGTTAGATTAAATTAATTTATCAATTAAAATAATTTATTAAATTGAATTGGAATATATATGTCATAGCATACACATACACACACAAACATACACACAAAAGACCACCACTGTGTTTCAAGGAATTTTCCCCCTTTGCCCATTTTCTTTCATCGTATTCGGATTGGTTCTTTTTATGAGTTGAGTTATACAAGAGAGGGCCAAATATTAGTGTTTTTCTCAGTTATCCAGGCTGACCCTCAGTTTAGAGTCAGTTTTTCATGAAAAAGGGGAAATGGAGAAATAGATTTATTATATTGCCATTTTGTGAATAATTAACATAGAGTGTTCCATTGGAAGGATTCTCATGAGAAATGTCCCACTCAATTGTTTTATTCTCTGTGCTCTTGTGACATTGTATGCTTTTATCAAAGCACTCATGACTCTAGTTATCTCTACTCATGTCCACGTTTTAATCTCCATAATTAAGTTTTTGACAGGAGGGCCATGTTTTATCCATCTTTCAACATTCCATGCATATAATAGGCACTCAATAAATGTTAGCTGGGAAAAAAGTTTACAAAAATGACACTTTTTATAAATGAAACTACCATATTCTTTGTCCGTACAAGATGTTTCCAAGGTTTCTTATTTCCCTTCTGAGAAAGTTACCCTCCAAAAATCAAGTTTTGATATGATTTCTTATAGAAAATTCTAGAAAAGAGACAAGGTAAGATGAACTTAACAAGTACTATAATGGACACTTGAAGTCAGCATGCTTGATATGTTTCCTTCTTTCTCCCTTGACATTCCAATTATGTCTAAATCATGCTGGAACACAAACCATCAAGATCAATTACTTTTTTCAGCAGATCATATAGAGACAAATGATAGGGCTTTGGCATCCTTTAGCTTTAGACGGAAATTTCTGGAGCAGCAGGAGAAAACATTAGTGACCACTGCACAGAATCATATGCCCTAGGGAGTCTACACTACAGTCGGGTTTCTAAAACATCTGGTGAATTTCTCCTATCTTTGGTCATTCTGATGTGTATCTGCAGAGAAACAAACTTCTGCCACATCTCTGCTAGGAATATACAGTTATATAATTAGAAACCATGCAACATGTTTTTCCATTTTCATCTCCAGCTGGTATACCATTTAAGCTTTTGCCTCAGCTAATCCAAATATGTAGGGACCTTTATTAAGCTACCTTTAAACAAGAAAGTCAAATTTTTATTTGAAGTATATTATCTATTATCCTGCTCCTAAGAGCAAGTCATTGTTCATGTGTTCTTCACAATATCTAAGACAAATTCCAGCGGCACATATGAATGTGAATAGTCTTTTGGTGCTTGTCCTATTGATCATTCCCCAAAGTTATGAACAGACTATTAACAAACTTTAAAGCTTCCCTGTCACCAGAAAGTTCTGCTTCTTGTCCTAGGGTATCTAAAACTGGTAAATAAAGATGATTCTTTTGGGGACAAAGATGCCAAGATAAACATAAGCAATGGTAATAAAATTTGAATGCGTGAGAGGCATTATCTTAGAACATACATGCATTCAGATGTCTTTCTCACACTGACATTTTTCATCAGTGAAGTACTTGCTTACTGATTCATACGTGAGGGGGTAGGCAACATTTCTCTGCAATCTGACATTTAGGTTGACAATTATTAGGCAAAATAATATCTGATTTTAGTATCGGGAGCCTAAAGCCTGAAAGGGATTCCCAACTATGGGCAATACTGTTCGTATTTCTCAAACATAGCAAAAAGTAGAATCCTAATATTTAAAAACATAGGTCCAAAGGTAGGCCCAAACTTTACCTGTATGATGACCACTTGTATGCCTAATCCTGAATTGTACCCCACATCTTTAAAATAAATAAATACATTTTAAAAAATTAAAAATAAAAAATATTTAAAAAAATAAGTAATTCAGTCTAAAGATCTCTGAGTAGTATTCATCCCTTTATGCTTGTCACATTTGGTCATTCATGATTCAGAAATGAAATTTGATAATATTTCCAAAGCAATGAAATTAGAGAACATGATTAGTAACTCATTCTAAACTTTGACAAATAAGAAATAGAAAATCCATGAGGACAATGAGGAAAAAATGGAATTTGACCCTTTCTTTCAGATAGTATATGCCACAGAGCAGAGATGAGGAGAAAAAGACCAAAACAGGAATTTAACTGCAATCATCCCTTAGTTTATCTAAACCTATTTGCACTGAGATAGATACAGTATGTGTTTTTCTATCTCATCTACAGTAATATCATCTACAAAAGCTAATCAGTTTTGTCAGTTGTAACTTACTTCCAAAGTGATTCCCTTTCAAATTCACATTCTTTTTTAAAATTTATTTATTTATTTGTTATAAAGATGTGGGGTACAATTCAGGGTTAGGTATATAAACATTGATCATGCAGGTACCGTTGTTGGTGAGGTTCAAATTCACATTTTCTTAGAAGCGAATTCAAATACAAAATATAAAGTTTACAACAGTTAAAATGTAAGGTGTGAATTTATTTTTTACTTCATTAAGATTATCAAACAAAATACTACATAGTTAAACATACCTAATTATGGTACTGGGGTCTGAATTTTTTAAGAATCTGTAAATGAACTTAAACATTTAAAAATCATATTTAAGTTACCAAAGTGATTGAAAAGATGCTGGTTCAGTAAAAGTTTCATAAATACGGTGTGTATGTTTTCTTTTCTTTTCTTTTCTTTTTTTTTTGAGTTGAAGTCTCACTCTGTCGCCCAGACTGGAGTGCAGTGGCACGCTCCTGGCCACCGCAGCCTCGACCTGCTGGGCTCCAGTGATCCTTCCGCTCAGGCTTCCAAGTAGCTGGAACTACAGGAACACGCCACCACGCCTGACTAATTTTTTGATTTATTGTAGAGATGAGGGCTCGCCAAGTTGCCCAGGCGGGTCTCGAACCCGCGGGTTCAGGCAATCCACTCACCTTGGCCTTCCAAAGCGCGGGATTACAAGCTGAGCCACTGAGCCCAGCCAATGTTTTCAATATCTAACTTAATGTGTACAATGACACACTTTCTATAGGTTTGTGAGCACATAGTTATGATTTATATTTATTCGTAGTAAAATATGTGCAACTCTGTTGGACTTTGTTGGAAATCAGAGAAGAAATCCTTCCTGATGAATAAACTCTAGGTGGTCTGATTTTTTTTATTATAAAGAAAACATACTACTGCAAAATAATGTTCTTTGGAAATGATTTTTTAAATTGGCTGTACATATGTGTCTAGACAACTTCTTATCAAGATAAACATGATTGATCCTTGAAGTTATCAGATGGCACACAGAAACTTTCTGGCTCTATTTTATCAAGATAAATTTATAGTAGCTTTCCTAGAGCAAGGACATACTTTTTATCATAACACTGCATACATACATATGTTTGCATATACATATATGCACATAAAGCTTCTCTTTAGACTTCTATTTTCTAAAAAGCTACTTCTAACTATTTCTTAAGAATTTTAAGCTTTAAATCCCAAGATATAAAATTTTACTTAATTATTTATCTCCACACTAATTATGTGTGTTATGTGAAGTTAACTTCACATTCTTTGTAATTTGTATAGAGCCCATATAGACTATGCTTTAGCACAATTTGACTGTAAAATAACTAGAACTAAAACTCTCAGTTAAAGTTTAAAGGGCATGATATTTTTGATCCTTAATTTTGGGGAATAATGGTCCTGGTAGGAGAAGCAAAAGAATCAACGTGATATAGGATTGATTAACTTAGACACTGGTTTACAACCAGAAATGCACTGATTCTTATATTTTTGGAATATACGAGGGGGGAACCACAAAACCCCTGAAATTATCTTTTGGAGAGCAGGCCCTTTGTAGTACAGGCTTCTCCACTAGGTAGGTGTCCTAGGAATCCATTGGCATCAGTGTATTGACTAGTGTTGTTGTTAAAGGATGCGCTGGCTTCAGTGAATTTTATTTATTTTTTTTTAGATTCTTTCAATGCGTTTGCCCGTTTCATGATGGGTGATTTACAAGCGCACCTGCTCATGCTGCGCTGAGTGTTCAGCAGTTTTTGACCAAAGAACGGCATGACCCCCTATACCCACCCTTCTTATTCATCTGATCTTGCCCCAAATGACATTTTTGTTGTTGTTTTCCTGGATTTAAAAAGTCCTCAAAGGGAAATGTTTTGCCATTATGAAAGAGGTGAAACAAAAAATGGCAGAAGCACTTAAAAAATATCAAAATTGAGTTCAAAACTGTTTTGAGCAGTGAAAAAAGCATCTTGATAGGTATATTGCTTCAGAGAGTACTTTGAAGGTGACTGAGGTTTAAACACATAAGAATAAAT
Organism: Tarsius wallacei; assembly: GCA_963574415.1. Taxonomy (NCBI): domain Eukaryota; kingdom Metazoa; phylum Chordata; class Mammalia; order Primates; family Tarsiidae; genus Tarsius; species Tarsius wallacei. Next base: position 49,725 of record CAUYQG010146635.1, read on the forward strand.
CCACAGTTTTTAATAAATTCTGGGTTTTTTGGGTCCCCTGTTGTACAGAATAATAAAATGAATAAAAAGTTATAATGCAAAGAGGAAGATGAAGGCAATTTAATTGTTCTAAACTATTTAAGATACAGTATCATTGAAGCACTATGTGAGAAACACCAAAGCATATACCACAAAAACATTTCAGTAAATTTTTATGATATACCAGAAAGAATCTTGGCCTGAGATCTTGAGCTGTGTGGCCTGGCAAAGAGCTTAATTTAAATAATCTAGGGTCCCACCTAGCTCTAAAATGTACAAACTTTCTTACATATTAAAACAGAATTAGGAAGGGTAATCTTATCAAAGATTTAAACATTTTCAAGGTAGACAATCCAAGATCTTGATAAATAATAGGCCCTAGGTCCAGGCTTTCATTATGTATAGACCTAGAAAACCTGAAATGCGGAAGTGAAATAGCTTACTTTTCCATTCGTTTTCTGAAAAAGAAACATGCATTCTGAATGCAAACTTATACTTACTGTATAGGAATATGATAAAGTAATTTGTAAACACTAGGAAGCAACAAATAAGCCAAAGCTAAAAACTGTATAAATTTTGTAGTTTATTTCTGAAAAAAGAAAAAAATGGCTATATTTAAATAAATGAGAACTATGGTTAAATTTTTAGTGACAACAAAACACAGTTAAGAATCCTGAACTCTGGTTGATAGACATGGAGGATTTGGGGCACATATTCTCTGCTTAGGTCCTTAGCTATAAAATGAACCAATATTTACTATCAAGGAAGAATATAATAGTAATTTAATTAAACTTGCCAGTAAGTGAACTCTGACTTGGAGCTTATAAAAAAATTATTTTTTGGTTTAAAAGCTTTAACTAGGCTTAAAATCACCGCCAGGGTTTACAATGTTAAGCTGAGGCCCAAGGCCTTTTCTTAGAATACTTGTCTACTTACTAAGAGAACCTTGAGGGTGGCAATTTTAATCGTATGTTATTCTTTATTTATATCTCAATATTCATCATAGTGCATGACACCCAGTACATATTTATTGTGTTTTTATAAAAGGCATGAATAAAATACCCCATATCTCCTTTAGGGCTTCCTCACCCCACAAGTTGCATGTATGGAAATAATTGATTGGTTTAAGAAGCTACTTATAGATAATTCGTTCATAGCTGGTTCTCATCTGAGGTCTTGGTTGAGCTACTAAAAACATGATTGACTAATTTTTTTTCCCCAAGCTTTGAACAAAGGCTTTGCACCAAGGGTCTACCATGGGACCTTGCAAATTACCTACCCGCCTTCTTCTGAATATTTATGCCCAAATGCCAAGATGTCGGATGCCCGTCCACTCCCATCACAGACAACCACTGGCACAGGAGGGGTGTCTCGAAGGTACTCCAGAACAATTGAGATCACATTGGGTCCTCCTTCCACAATGAGCGCCACCACTGGAACACCTTGGCCGATTCCTGCATTAAAAAAGGAAAAGAAAAGGAAAAAAAGAGAAAAGAACACAAAGCCAGCAAACCAAAGAAACAAAAAGAGAAACAAAAAGCACAAACTAAAATTACTGAGCACGGGGGAGATAATGTATGAAGGAATAAAATACTGAGCAAAAATTTATGGAAAACGCTTTAGCAAAATTTTCCCACCAGAGACTCTTTTTTACTTTACCCTCTCCCCACAACTCCCAAGATGCTGGGGTCAGCTAAGGCACTGATTTCTAAACTTTACAGGGAAGGGCCTAGGGGGAGGAGGGAAAGAAAAGGATTGGTCAATAGATAAAGCACTGGACCAGCAGCCAAGAGATTGGAAGCTGAACGTGATCTGACGGCAAGTTTCTTATATATCCAGTGGTTCAGTTTTCTACATGAAAAACAAAAAGTTGAAAAAAAATGCCACCCCCTTAAAGTTATCACAGAGGTAAGAAAATGCCTGTTTCTTTTTATTAAAGACTATCAAAATTAGCTGGGGTCATATTTTAGCTTATTGAATCAATTAGTGACTGAGCTATGGATCTTTTTTTGATCATAGATGATCAGCTTGATTATTGATTCTTAACAGCACAACAGTCAGAATCAATCACTCAGGAGACAAGGCATCTGCCATCTGCCATTACTGCATCCTTCACTATGGAGCAAGGAGCCAGGCATGTGATATGTGTTCGGTAAACATTTGCTGAATTCAGTTGAATTAAGGATTTTCACAAATCTTTCCTAAAGTATGTTTATGCTGAGCCATAAGACATTGCTGTTTTTAGGTAAAAATTGCTCTAATATTGCTCACTCTATGTATGGTTCAATCTAATGTTAAAGAGAAGTATTAAAATCAAATATATTCATGAAAGAAATGAAATTCATTTTCAAGTGACATTTCAGGTGTCATTTTTTCATTGAATAACTTCCTTTTCTTCAGTTTGGTGTCATACTGAATTTGCTCACCCTACTTCCTCAGAATAGTTAAGGAATTGATCTGTCCCATAAAAATGAGCTGGTCTTATAGGGTCCATAAAGCAGTAATTTTTTTGAAAATTTGGTTTTGGTGCCCTTCTGTAAATATGAACTAAAAAAGAAAAAACTTCATGGACATCTGAGTTCTTTCTTTTACTTCTTTTGCTATGCTTTTTATCTTATATCAAGAAATTGCTTCCCAGTGACAAATAATAGTTTAGGATTTGGTTTCTTGCTCTATTAGTAAGAGATACTTTTTGACTTATGTGACCTGTGTTTCTTTTAACGTATAAATACTTTAGTGTCCTAAGGCTTTAGCTTTTCTAAATCAATGTTTTTCATGGTTTGACTTTCATCTTAAAGGAACGGTCCAAAATGCCAGTTACACAAAAATGGGTGCTTTTAAAAATCTACACTTAAAACATGTCAAAGAAAATGATGATCTTGGTGCTAAAATTTCTTTTTGTTCCCAGAGGGAACTGGAAGAGAGAAGTGACCTAGGGACTCATTAGTTTTCTGTGGATGAGAAGGTTTTAAGTATTACTCCTTTACATCCAAAGAAAGGGAAGTGAAAAGCCTTGCTCCTGTTTTGACCCTGAGTGACTTAGACCACAGGTCTCTTTAAAGCTCTGTTTAGATGTCTATGAAGAAGACATTTTCCCTATTGCTACTGATTGTAAAAAGTAAATAAATTCCTGTTGAAAGGAAATTTAAAGATGAAGGACTAATTTGAAATGTTAACACAGTATACCTCTTTTGGAGGAGAACTTGGTGTCGTAGAAATATCCACCCCATAGGAATTTGTTTTTTAATATGCTCTGGAAAAGATAGCCCCTTTTCCAACATTTAAGGTTATTTTAAAGAGGTATTTCCCAAAGTACTATGCTGTTTAAATTTTCCTTTGCTTTATTAAGTGCTCTTATCATTGACTTCATATTAAGGATCAATACTTTATACCCGCTGTTTTATAGCAAATGATATATTTAGATACATTCTAGGATCTTCTTAGATATCCTAGAATTTGCCAAATTCTGACTCTTGAGCCTGGATGTCAGTGGAATCTTCACTTCAACTCACAGACCACGTGTAATCCACTCAGTAGTCTCATGCAGGAAGAAGTCCTACAATGGACCTTCTAGAATGCTCCAGTGATCTAGGGTCTACAGGACAGCAGGAAAGGTGACTGGAAATCTTCCCTCCCTTTGAGAGCATACATAGGTGAAGGGATCAATTTACATAGGCTGATTGGTTTGAGAGTAATAAACTGTCAGCTTATTCCCTGTCAATATATTTGTCAATGTATCAAAATGTTATAACCTCTAGAAATACAGAAGGGTTTTCAGGATGATGATTTCCTGTGTTTGGAATGAAACTAATTACCAATTAAGATGATGAAAACTAATATATTAATCCAGAGCTGAATATACATATATATACATTGCATACATCTCTAGTCAAATTCAGTGCTAAAATGCAGCAAAGTATGATCTTTTTCATAAATAACGTATATATATCTATACTTCCAAATTCTCTCCCATTTCCTTCAGTGGTAATACATGGAAATTTGTTCCATGTATAACAAAAGCCTTTATGGCCTAAAAATAAAAGTAGTTTTGAATTTCTTAGTTATGGGAGATACAGAATCAGACTATGCCTAAAAATATCATACTTAGTGTAAATTAAACTTGCCAAGATATGTTAACATTAAGCCTTTCTGTCAGATCACACACATTCTCTCTCTCTCTCTCTCTCTCTCTCTCTCTCACACACACACACACACACACACACACACACACATATTGTTTCTGGGAAAAGAAATTTATATAAAATAATTAGTTATGACCTAAAGCTGTGATTTTAGCCTATTTTCTGGAGGCAATGATCTTGGAATACTTTTGTGAGTTTCGTGAAAGCTAGTGACTCTCCAAAAAAAAAAAATGTACATATGGTTAGATGCAAAATGTTTCTATGCAATTTCAAGGGATTTATGAATCCTTAAGGCCTGTGCTATGGACCCTTACAGATCACCACCCTAAATCAAGCACATTGATGCATTTGCAAAGAGCATCCGTTTGTGTTATTTTGTGAAGCTCACTGAGGTCTTGAGGCCCCTGAGACAAGTTCTAGGATGGATTTTCAAACAAAATTCTATACCCAGGGGAATAATATCACATTATCACTGCCCAGTTATACTGACTGGCTATACTTTCCAGGTGAAAGCACTGTCTGTGGGATATCTCCCCTCTCTTCTTCCATTCTCCTCTTTCTTCCTTATTTTTCTTTTTCTGTTCACTCTTTTGTAAATTATATTTGTACATAGGGTATTAAAAATACTCTAGCAAATTCACAAACTTTCAATTTAGAAACTGTAGGATATTACTTCATAGAAAACAACATAGCTTTTTAAAATATTAAGAATGCTACATTTTTATTTGTGACATAAAGAAAACACTGTGAGAATCCACTGCATCAGCCCAGCAGGATTCACAGGGCTTGCTGCCATTTTCTTTATGCCTATAAAAAAATTAATGTAAGTTCCTTTGAAGATCTTGACAAATGAATCCTTGAATCAGACAAACCTACTGGTCATTTACCAAAAATAAATGAATAAAATAAAATAAATGTTTTGATTTACATTAAAAAATATAATCTCTGGGGAAAAAATATTTTATCTAGATTCTTCAGTTAACTGGGCAAATACTTGATTTTTTGGTTTTGGGGGAAAAGTAAATCAACTCCTCAGTTGGCTGCAATCATTTTCTACCATAACCAAAGACTTGCAGTAGTTCTTAGAGCTTCGATTAGAATTTAATTTTACAGCCATGTAGAGTTGCTTTAAGCAGGAAGAGGCAAGATGCTTGCCACAGTCTTCAGCTTTTGCAAATCTGGAACTGGAAGTATTATTATCTACAAAAAATGCAAGCTTGGGTAATGGATTTAATGGCTCCATTCTACAGGATTTCAGGTTGGCCTCGGGCTTTCTCATTCCATACCAAATCCAAATTCTTTGTATAAGATAACCTCTTAGACTTTTGTTCTGACTGCTATGCAATTCAGCCTGGGCTCCCAATAAAGTGAAGTGTCAAAATTGGCATAAACAAAGACTGGGTTGAACATTATGAGGGAGAGAGGAAGCAGAAATAAAAGAATGTCTTAAAATCCCAAAGAGTCTTTTTTTAAAAAACAGTAATTAACTCTTTCTTTCTGCTGATATAAAATAATAATCTATGATCAGCTTAGGTATTTGTGAAAACTTTTGGTGAATAGTAGTGAAATGCCTGGGTAACTGAGAATTTTGCTCAAGCCAAATTAACACTTTGGTTTTCCATCAAGATCACCATTCATGATCCTGAGTACTTATGTATCTAAGGGATAACTTACTTGCTGTTGGAAAATGGTTTGTATTTACTATGGAGATAGAACATAGAAGGTCTTACTGACCACAAGCTACGGCTCATGATTATTACAGAAAGGGGATCCACACTGTATGTGTGAGTAATGATTTCTTGAAGATATTGAACAATTCAACACTAAGTTTATCAGTGCTGGGTAAATATTTCTGTTTACTACTAAAGCCATGTCCCAAAAGCATGAGCACAGGTAACAATTTCTGGCCTTACCAACTCTAGGATTAAGTGATTCTTGATGATTTAAAAGTTTGTGTGGAGAACCCATGTGCTTTGAAACTATGCATATTGTAAGACCCTACCGATATGTTTTATATTGCATAGTTTTAAAATCTGCATAGTTACAATTAGCATAAAGGTAAAAAGCATTGAATATGCTCTCTTCATTCACCTTCTTACTTAAATGCCTTTGACTCAATGGTTGATTCTGCCAAACGTGGTCACCTTTTCCTATATTTAGACTAAATAATGAGGCCATAAAAATTTAGCAACTCCCTCAAGTATTGCATTTTTCTTTTTTTGATTTTTATCATAAAGATGTGGGGTACATTTCAGGGTTAGGTATATAAACATTGATCATGCAGGTACCCTTGTTGATGAGATATGCCCCTCCATCCCCTAGCAGTTTCCCTCAACTGCCAATTGGTATTGCATTTTTCAAACGGAACTTTCTGCAGATGTAGGGGACATTAGCAGTTCCTGTTGTGATGGGGAAAGAGCAGTTAAGCCATTTGCCTCATATTAGTAGGCACCAAGTTACTGCCTACTTGAGAAATAATGGCCGACGTTTGCACAGTACCAAAGCTTTTTGACAGTAGTTTAAATACTAGATTCTTGATGCCCTTAATTATTTAGTGTATCTTTTCTATGGTCTGGAAAGTATGAGATGGATTTATGAAAACTGTGAAAAGCTGGTAATCCGTTGTGCCTAACTGACAACTCTCAAAACTATTTTTTTTCCTTACTAATTGTAAGGTGCTTCTTACAATTAGGAAGATTCTCAGTTGTAAATACATAAATATTCAGGCACAACTGTGCGATATTATTGCACAGAAGGAAAATACTTTAATATGCTATATTTTTGCAAAAGAAAGTGTGATTAGAAATCTTTGAACCATTTAGGAGCAGAGAGAACCCAAGAAAATATCTAGGGATGACATACAAAAAATGCATCTCATTTTGACTAGAATGTCTCTTAGTCTTCTAGGGAAGCAGATGTTTTGGACATTGCCTTAAGGTTTGGAAGTAGTATACGTTATCTATTCAAGACAACATAGCTATAACTGGAATGTCTGACCTTACTTGGAAATGGTAATAAACTCAGATATCTTTTAGGAAATCTTTGTGAGGTACCCAACTGCTGAACGCCAAACCCAATGCAAACCAGTCTTGTGTGCCATTATTGCTATACTTTTTTTGCCACTATAATTCTGCACCTAAATTGATGCTTAGAAAAGCATTTAGAAATATGAAGTAACACACAAACAATTAAGCAGTGGAAATAAAACCATATGCAGCAAGATGTTTCACTTCTAGATACTTATAGTTCTCTAGAGGGGAAGACATTTCTTGAAAGATAGCTGGGGGGTCTTTCTGCAAGGTTAGGATTTCCCAAGGCATGTGTATATTTTGTCTTGGCATGAAAAATTTTTAGCAAATTTGGCTAGAGATATGGAACTGTCAAGCCACTGTAAATATAGAGTTTGGATTAATGAGAGTGCCTTCCTCAGACAGTGATAAAAAATTGAAAACATATTGCATAGCACTTCTTATTCTTGAGACAGAGGATGTAGAATCTATTGAATTAATGTGTGAGCCCCATATTTTGTTCGTTTTCAATACTGCTGAGCCAATCTATATTGTGCTTTATCAGTGTTCCAGGCATTTTCATAGAAATCCTGTAACAGCCCCTACCAGCTGGCCTTCACTTGGGGCATTGCCTTCTTGCTCTGCTTTTCTGTCTAGCAACCAGAGGCTGGAGGTCAGAACTGGGGCAGTGGGTGAGTGGGTTGAAAGGAAAATCTGGTAAGCCAGACAAAGAGATGACAGTGGCATTTGTAGTAAAAACACCATCGTGTCCTTCCTATCCACACTCTTCTATCAGAGAACTGACTTGTCCACAGTGTAGAAGGAGTGCCCTTACTTGGCTTTTTTCAAAGATGGTTAGACTAGAGATGGGAACCAGACCTACAGATTTGCTGTCCTGGAATTGGAGTAGAGCTTCTGAGCTCCACGTAAGTAACTGGTAGGTAGGCTTCCAAGGCATGCATATTTGGGGAGTGAAGCCTCTGTTAGTGGTGGCTCTGATGGGACTGTGCAAGGGTGAATCAAGGAGCAAAAAAGCCCATATGCAGGAATAATTCAAGAGAGCAGAGGCTATTATGGGAGGAGGAGTGGGGGAAGAGAGATCAAATGACGAGCAAGAAGGAGGGAAGATCTCTGTGTGTGTGTGTGCTTGTGTGTGTGTGTGTGTGTGTGTGTGTGTGTGTGTGTGAGAGAGAGAGAGAGAGAGAGAGCGAGCGAGAGAGAGAAGAATCAAAGAAAGAGAGGAGGGAAAAGAGAATGTGAAAAAGAGAAAAAGGGAGTGAGAATAAACAAGAAAGAGAATGAAAGGGAGAGAAGAAGTGGAAAGAGGAAAGAATCAAAGAAAGAGGAAGAAAGATCTATGAGAGAACAGAAGAGAGAGAGAATAAAATAAAGAATGAAAGAGGGAGAGATACAAAGTGAGAATGGTGGAGAAAGGGGGAAGGAGAGACAGGGAGATGACAGAGGGAGACAGAAAGAAAGATGGAGAGGGAGAGGAGGAAGGGGGAAGGAGAGAGAGAGAGACTTATACAACCAGGATTATTGGTGACTTTTTCCTGTTATAAATAATAAAACCTGTTATAAATCACTGGGTCATAGTTCCCGCAGAGTTCCCAAGGGTGGGCAAACTTTTTTCCGTAAAGGCTAAATAGTAAATATTTTAGGCGATGTAGGTCAAAGGGCAAAATAGAGACCACTGTGCAGGTAGTACACAAAATTTCTATAAATGAATTTCAAAATACAATTGAATGTATGTATATATATTTAAATACAGGTCTACTAATGAGAAAAATGGAATTTGGCAAATGAATGCTGAAAATGAAATTTGAATTTTATTTAATTTTCATATGTCACAAAATATTATTATTTGACTTATTTCCAAACATTTAAAAATGTAAAACGAGTCTTAGCTCATGAGCTATAGAAAAATAGGGCGGCCCATAGTTTGCCAACCCTTCCCATAAACACGTTTCTGTCTCCTCCTTATGAAAAAAAGACCTCTAGCCGGGCTTGGTGGCTCAGCCTGTAATCCTGCGCTTTGGGAGGCTGAGGTGAGTGGATTGCCTGAGCCCGCGGGCTCGAGACCCACCCGGGCAACTTGGCGAGACCTTATCCCTACAATAAATCAAAAAATCAGCCAGGCGTGGTAGTGCGCCTGTAGTTCCAGCTACTCAGAAGGCTGAGGCGGAAGAATCGCCAGAGCCCGGCAGGTCGAGGCTGCGGTGGCCGGGAGCGGCCACTGCCCTCCAGTCTGGGCGACAGAGTGAGACGCCAACTAAAAAAAAAAAAAAAAAAAAGACCTCTTTTTGTACTTTGAGTTTCTGTTTGTGGAGACCAAACATTCCCATTCTAGCCTCCCCTCTGCTTGCCCTAAGGCAGTCTTCACCTGTCCTTAACTACCTCAGCTCTTTCCTAGCTATGAAATCCAGGCAGGGAGAGAGAACAGACAGCCTCTGATTACGGATGGTTCCTACAATTTTTCAGCTTTACGACGGCACAGAAGTGACACACATTCAGTAGAAACCATACTTTGAATATTCATATAACCAGTCTGTTTTTCATTTTCAATACAGTATTCAATAAATTACATGAAATATTCAACACTTTATTATAAAAAAGGCTTTGTGTTAGATGATTCTGCCCAAGTGTAGGCTAATCTAAGTGTTCTGAGCACGTTTAAAGTAGGCTAAGCTATGATGTTCGGTAGGTCGGGTGTATTAATTGCACTTTCAACTTAATGATGTTTTAAACTTAAAATGGGTTTATCTGGCATAACCCCGTGGTAAGTCAAGGATAGCAGATTTTTTTTTTTCTGGTGGAGCTTTAAGATGAACTATTCAGGTCAACATTGAGTGTAGGCTCAAAATGGAAAGTCTCTTCTGAGAGAGTGAGAAAGGTCAAGGCTTCCAGAGTGTAGGGTAGAGATGTAGTGGTGTGGGGCAGAGTCCTTCCAGAAAAATCCACAGCAAACAAGGCAGGCAGGACCCACGTCTTGCTCCATTTTGAGCATACCAGATCATCCTGCGGGAAAACTGTTTACCATATGGTTCACTGTTCTGCTTCTCTCACATAAAGATAGGAGTCACCTGTAGGGTATATCAAGAAAATTCACCTTGCCAAGAGGGGTTTTAGATTTGGTCTTCCCAAAGTCTAAGCCCAAGGGCAGAAAGAGAATCACTCCCCTCTGAATATCCTTACTTCCTGAGAGCGGCACTACCTTCTACATTCCAACTATGCTGGAACATTTGCCTGCTGCCTTCCTGGCAAAATAGGCCCCAAAATGTGGGTCCTGCCTTGTTTGCCGTGGGTTTTTCTGGAAGGGCTCTGCCCCATACCACTGCATCTCTACTCTACACTCTGGAAGCCTTGACCTTTATCACTCTCTCAGAGGAGACTTTCCTTAGGCCTCAGGCTGCCCGACTGGAACTGGGCAGACTCTGTCATGTCCTTGTTCTCAGTTTCTGATTTTTATGTCCATGACGGCCTCTATCTCCATTCATCTTCTGGCTTCCTGTTGACACTGCTTCCCCTGACTGGCTCTCAGTATGTATCGCTCTAGTCTGTTTTCCCTCACTGCTACGGTAAACTCTGATAGCATGGCTAGACTTCACAAAACTAACAACATATTAGCAGGAACCATGTACATCCTAAATGGCAGAAATGCATCTTGCCATTATATTAATATACCAAAAAGATATAATTGGTCCTCCATATTTGTGTGTTCCACATTTGTGGATTCAATCAACTGTGGATCAAAAACATTCTGAAAAAAAATTTGCATCTGGAATGAACATGTACAGATTTTTTTCCTTGTCATGATTTCCTAAACAATACAGTAGGACAACTATTTGCATAGCATTTACATTGTATTAGGTACTATAAGTAATCTAGGGATGACTTAAAGTATGTGGAAAGATGTGTGTAGGCTATATGCACACACTGTCATTTTATGTAAGAAATTGAGCATCTGTAGATTTTGGTATCTGTGGGAGGTTTTGAAATCAATCCCCCACTTATATTGAGGGATGCCTATTTATTGATATTCTACACAGTATCTAACACACAGAGTATGAATATGATTCATAAAACTGTTCTGAGTAGTAAATGAGTTATTATTTATAAAGCATTTAGGACAGGGTCTTGTATCTACCACTTAATAAGAGCTTTATGCTTAAATAGACACAAATATAGACATGCTTATTTATATTTATTAAGCTTATAGAAAGTTTCTACTTTAAATGTATAAATGATTCATAAGGATGAAAGAAAAATAAATGTATTTTACATGTTTAAACCAAAAGAATGACCTGCCAAACAATTTGAAGTATGCGTTCCCAGAGTCTGAATACTTTCTCACGTAGACCAATAACAAGCTGAGAAAGACAAATTCTTTTATCTTGTATCCAGAAGGCTAACACTTTCTACTTTGGGGTAGTTAACCTTTTGTATCACTCCCCAAATGTCTTCTCCCAAGGGTCTCTCTTTAGTACTTCAATCAGCTTGTTAAGTCTTTTGAGTTCTGTGGGTTGGAGAGATGTAAATGCCAAATAACAAATTCCAAGGATGTGATACACTCATAAGCTAACTTAGCTTTTTACTTAATCAATGAGAACAGTTTTTCCTTTATGGCCAGATGGCTCTGATTGAAATATTCTGCTATTAATGTCAATATATTACCAGGACATCCAAGCAACATTCCTGTGAACAGTTTCAATAGAAAGAGGACAGCCAATCCCATGAGCTGTAAGGCAAGTATTACTTTCATAAAAGGAAAAAAGTCAGCATTATTTTCTTTGGGGCCATTGTTTGAAGGCGGAATGTTTTAATATAATTGATCTAAGTCTACAAGAAAACTCTCCCAAACAAACCTATAATCTTAGTCTCTGCTCTGTTCAAAACCCACATCAAAAAGCAAACCCTGTCTTCTCAAATGTAAAGTAATCAGAGTGGCTCTAACTCATTTTATTTTCTAATACTTTGCCCACACTGCCCTATTAATGTGCCAGGGTCTAGGCCCACAGCCCATACAAGTTCCTTGGCTTCTTGGCATAATTTTTAAGGAGCAGAGCAGCCAGGAGAATAATGAATTGAAAAACAGAAAAGACCTAGCCTGGGATTCAGAGATTTGGGCAGGGAGGTGAATGGTAGGAGTGAGGCGGATGTTACTGGTGGGATACATATTAATTTGCCTTTCCCAAATCATAAAAAAAATTTTTTTTGCATATCTTGAAGGGGACAGCAATTACTTCTCCCTGCCCCAAACGTAAAAAGTTCTGTTTTGTCTTCAAGGAATGCTCTTTTTGATATTCACTTTGTGAGAAACTTATCCTCATCCCCCAGTTCCCAAATTCAAAGTCATTCTCATTGTGTGTTCTCATAGCATTTCCTTTTTTTGAGAAGCACATGTCATTGAATATACTTTATAAATTTGACAATCAATCATGATGGCATAAAGAAAAAAATTCTCATAGTACCTTACATATCTCTTTTGAAGTTTTGTCTCATTAATTAATGTCTGGCATCTCTTTTCTCTATTAGGTATTTACTTTTGTATTCCCAGAATATCATACAATGTTCTACATGTAATATTTGCTTACTAAAATATGGGGTACAAAAGGAAGTCAGGAAGACAGGATAGTGAATTATCACCAAGTATATTTTGATCTCTCATAGGTTAAATGACAATGTAATTATCTCTATAGAAATTGTAAAAAGTCTATGACAAAAGTAATTTTCCCTGTTGACTGACTTGAGGTCTAGGGTACTTAGATATGATTTAAAGTCCCATGAATTCAGGAATTATGCCAAATGCCTAGTGGCTGTGCTCATTGGTTTTCCTGTGAATTCCTGAAGTTACTTCCTAATGGATTTCCCTGTCTCCACAGCAATCTTCACCTACCTGCTAGTTATTACTAACCTGCCCGCTTGTCCCCTGTAAGTAATAAAAATATTTTGGGTTTCACCAAGTACTTCTTTTACTTCTCAAATTGTTCATAACTTGGATGAGGAAGAGAAATACTATTTGGCCCCTCAGAGACCCCAACTCCAAAGTCTAGTTCAAATGTTACCAGCTCCTGAGGCCCTTCCTAATTCCCTCACACAGTATTGATCATTCATTCCTTCATGAGCCCATTGCTCATTTATTTACTTTAAAGAATGTCTTTGGGCAGTTCTTCTGCTTGCCTTCATGAAAGTCTCATCCACTCAACTGCAAGCTCCTTCTGACAGAGACTCCCCACTCCTCTCAGGTAGCATTCTGGTTCTCATAGTGCCTCACACTCAGAAAGCAGTTCAAATAAATGCTTGTGAAAGAAAACAAAAATAAAATGTACAATGCTTGGGATCCATGTCTTGGGACTAGTACGGCTGAAGGAATAAGTTGGTAATTATAAAGGGACTGATTGTTGTATCTCAACACTATCGATATGTTCTGCTAAAAGTGGAGATGGCAGACATTTGAGTGGCCTCATGGGATCCTTACACAGGCCTTAACTACTGGGCACAGCAGTGGTCAGAACCCTGGGGAAGAACATACCGAGAGGCCTGGGTGGCTGCCCCCATTTTACCTGTCCATCCGGGTTATGTTGGAAAAAGCCCAAATTCTTAGGGACTTGAATAGCCAATTTCAGTTCAGCTATCCTGCACTTTTAAATTGAAGCCTCGCTATTTCTCAGCTAGAGCCACAAAGTGTCTTGGCCACTGGGGAGAAATACATAAACAAAGTTTAACATTCTTTACTGGGAGGATGTCCTCCAAGAAATGAATAGGAACTATGTGACTGAAATAAAAACCGAATTCTGTTCCTACTGAGATGATTGGTATGGTTTAGCAGCTAAAGTGCTATAGGCCAGGGTTGACCCTCATTCACCACCAAGGTTATTAAAGTAACTGTCATTATCATACATGACACCAAAAAAAGGGCATTGATTATTTTGGATTTAGTAATGGTATTTAATCCAATTTCTGACCCACATTTGGGAAATGTGATAAATTGTTTTTAATTGATCATCTGGTCTTCTTTTTTTTTTTTTTTTTGAGTTGGAGTCTCACTCTGTCCCTCAGACTGGAGTGCCGTGGCCGCTCCCGGCCACCGCAGCCTAGACCTGCTGAGTAAGTGACCTGCTCTGGCGATCCTTCCGCCTCAGGCTTCCAAGTAGCTGGAACTACAGGCACGCACTACCACACCCGACTAATTTTTTTTTGATTTTTATTGTAGAGATGAGGTCTCGCCAAGTTGCCCAAGTGGGTCTCGAACCCGCGGGCTCAGGCAATCCACTCACCTTGGCCTCCCAAAGCGCAGGATTGCAGGCTGAGCTACCCAGCCCGGCCTGGTCTTCTTTCTTTCTTTTTTTTTTTTTTTAAAAAAAACCTGTCAAGTCTAATCTGTTCAAATCTTTACTGTGACTACATCCTCAGTAAAAAATATGAGTGACAATGTTGTGCAGAACCTTTTATCCTCTGGTTTCATGTAGAGGGAGCTCCATTAACATGACACATCTAGCCTCTTGTCCCTTTACTCCTCATATAGAACTTAATAGCCTGATTGCTGGTGGCTAGTGTCTATTTCTTGATTGGACAGAGCTAATCTACTAAAAGTTTTTCATCGTGAGAGATTTAGTCTCCTTCTTCCCTTTTTCCAGGGGCCAATGCAGATGAGCGATCTTGGTAATAATGTCTGTCACAGACTCAAATTTCTTCTCTGGTGGGGTGTCTGGGAGCTGAAGTGGCCAGGCAAACGCATTTGACCCTCACACTAAATCATTATCTCCAACGACTTCATCATTCATACAAATGATATTTTGACTTCCATCTACCTGACTCTGGTGTCTAGCTCTCAGTCAACTTGAATCTTATGCAGTCGAGAGCAGGGTGTAATTTATAGGGTCTCCCCAAACTCCAGCACCAAGAACTGCAGTACTGTCATTCCTGTTCCTGTCACTTACTTTGCAGCAGCATCTCACAAACTTGAGCCTCTTGTTTAACTCTGAGAACATGAACTTATTTTTCAAGTGCAAATACGGCTTTTTCTAAAAGACATTTTTTAAAAATGCCCTTTTAGCTCCTTACAAGGAAGCAACGATTGCAACATGTTTAAAAAAGCAAATTTCAAAGATCACTAAAACAAGGCTGCTTATGAGTTTCTGGGTAGTAGAGAATGATTTAATGTAGTGAAGTCCACTGGGCCAATGGACTAAAGGCAGTTTCTCTCTTCCTAAGTGGAAGTAGCAGTTGCCGAGCACCTACCAGGTGTCAGGC
>CAUYQG010146637.1:0-24372 GCA_963574415.1 Tarsius wallacei
TAAGGAAGAATAGGAGATTGAGCAAACAGAAGTAAAAGCAACCCCACCACCCTTAAATAACAGAATTAAAGAAGACAGGGAAAAAAGGAAAAAGTGAGGAGGAAAATCTACACAAATGAAGAAAAACCAAAAGAAGAATACAGGTCTCAGAAGGCAGACCCTTGGGAGGTCAGACACTGAGAAAATAAACTTTGGAATGCAAACAATGAAGAGCCCCCAGAATTATTGGTCACATACTACAAACCCAGACATCAAGACATTAATAGAGAGAATAAAAAGAATTGAGGAGAGACAAGAGGAAAACAGGAAGGAGATGATAACTGAGATAAAAGCAGTAAAGAATACTGTGATTGAAATAAAGAACAAACTAATATGCATGGAAAACAGAATTAGCCAAGAAGAAGAAAAATATCTCAGAGCTTGAGGACCAAATATAGAACTAACCCAAACTGTCAAAAACATAGAAAAAAAAGTTCTAAAAGACAGAGAAAAACCTTCAAGACATGAATGATTACCTCAAGAGACTGAACCTAAGAGTAATTGGAATTCATGAGACAGAAAGAGAGACAGAAACCACCCTGGAACAAACATTCCATGAAATTATTCAAGAAAACCTTCCTCATCTAATCAGTGATGTGACCATTCAAACACAAGGGATTCAGAGAACCCCTGCAAGACAACAAATGAGAAAACCAATTCCCAGGCACATAGTAATTCACCTAAATAAAGTGGGTATAAATGAAAAAATCCTAAAGCCAGCAAGAGAAAAGTTCAGACTACCTACCAGGGAAGACCAATTAGAATAGCAGTAGAGTTATATACAGAAACACTTCAGGCTAGGAGAGCTTGGAGCCCAATCTTCAAAGTTCTCAAAGATAAACAATTCAACCAAGAATAACTGATCCAGCCAAGCTAAGCTTCATCAGTGAGGGAGAATTAAAATCTTTCCCAGACATACAATCCCTAAGAACTTATGCTGCCTTCAGACCATCTCTACAAGAAACAATTAGAAAGTATTAAATACAGAAGAAAAGAAAAAAAGAACAACAACGTTCTTCACAAGAGTACAGGAAAAAGATGGAAAACGCACATGAATCAACCCAAAAACCAAAAGAAAGACAACAAGCAAACAGGAAGAACAACAACTCTATAAGAACCTCATGACAGGGATAAACCCTCACATTCAATAGTTAGCCTTAATGTGAATGGACTAAACGCACCACTGAAAAGACATAGAATGGCAAAATGGATAAAATACCATGAAGCAACAATATATTGTCTCCAAGAGACTCATCTCACCAGAAAGGACACTCACAGACTCAAAGTAAGAGGATAGGAAGCAAATTTTCAGGTGAACAGAACACAAAAGAAAGCAGGGGTTGCATTCTTAATCTCAGACAAAAAAACCCTTTAAATTATCAAAAATTTAAAAGGTACAGAAGGTCACTACATAATGATAAAAGGTTCAATCCATCAACAAGAAATATCCATCCTAAACACATATGCACCCAACATAAGTGCACCAACAGTCATAAAGCAGCATCTAAGCAAATTCAAAAAAGATATTGACTCTAACACTATGATAGCTGGTGACTTTAATACACCACTCACAACCCTAGACAGATATCAGGACAAAAAATCAGCAAGGAGATCCAGAACCTCAATCTGACTCTTGACCAAATGGACTTAATTGATACCTACAGAACAATCCACCCAACAGCCACAGAATATACATTCTACTCATCACCACATGGAATGTACTCTAAGATCGACCACATCTTTGGCCATAAATCAAGCATAAATAAATTTCAAAAGATTGAAATTTTGTACTGCACCTTCTCAGACCACAGTGTAATAAAAATAAATATCAATAGCAACAAGTTTCCCCCAAACCCCACAAAGACATGGACACTAAACAACATGATGCTAAGTGACCCCTTGGTCAACACAGAAATCAAAACAGAGATTAAAAGATACCTGGAAGCAAATGAAAATGAAGAAACATCTTACCAAAATCTCAGGGATGCCATGAAAGTAGTAATAAGAGGGAAGTTCATATCTCTACAAACGCACAAGAAGAAAATGGAAGGATCACAAGTTAACAGCCTAACAAGTCACTTAAGGAAGCTGGAAAAGCAAAACTATCAAAACCCTCACTTCAGCAGAAGAATCCAGATCACCAAAATAAAGGCCCAAATCCAGGACATACAAGACAAAAAGATAATACAAAAAATCAACAAAACAAAAAGTTGATTCTTTGAAAGGATAAACAAGATTGATGGTCTCCTAGCTAGACTTACCAAGAAAAAACCCAAATAAACACAATCATAAACACAAAAGTTGAAGTCTTATCTGATCCTGAAGAAATACAAAAGATTATCAGAGACCAATATGTACACTTGTATGGAAACAAGCTTGAAACCCTAAAGGAAATGGAAGACTTTCTGACATCACACAACCTCCCCAGGTTAAAACAAGAAGAAATGGAGACCCCAGATAGACCAATAACAATTCAGAAAATTGACCATGTCATAAGTAAACCACCTACAAAAACAAGCCCTGGACCAGATGGCTTTCCAGCAGAATTCTACAAGACATACAAGGAGGAACTGATACTATTCCTACTGAAAGTATTCCAGGTAGCCAGGCTCAGTGGCTCAGCCTGTAATCCCAGCACTTTGGGAGGCTGAGATGAGTGGATTGCCTGAGCCCACAGGTTCGAGACCCGCCTGGGTAACTTGGTGAGACCTCATCTCTACAATAAAAAAAAAAAAATTAGTCGGGTGTGGTAGCACACGCCTGTAGTTCCAACTACTTGGAAGGCTGAGGTGGAAGGATCGCCGGAGCCCAGCAGGTCGAGGCTGTGGTGACCAGGAGCCACCACTGCACTCCAGTCTGGGCGACGGAGTGAGACTCCAACTCAAAAAAAAGAGAAAGTATTCCAGGTGATTGAGAAAGAGGGAACTCTCCCCAAATCATTTTATGAAGCTAACATCACATTGACACCCAAGTCAGGCAAAGACCTAACATATAAAGAATACTTATAAAATTGTTGGTTCTAATTCTAGAATATTAAGACTCACCTATGAGAAACCCACAGCCAGCATACTCCTAAACACACAAAAATTAGAAATATTTCCCCTGAAAACTAGAATAAGACAAGGATGCCCACTCTCACACCTCCTATTCAATATAGTTTTGGAAGGCCTAGCTAGAGCAATCAGACAAGAGAAGAAGATTGGGGTATCCAAATAGGAAAAGAGGGTGTCAAGTTATCTCTCTTTGCAGATGACTTAATTGTATATCTTGAAAACCCAAGAGAATCTGTCAAAAACCTCCTTGCACGATAAAGGACTTTGACAAAGTCTCAGGGTATAAAATAAATATGCAAAAGACAATCACATTTCTATACACCAATAATAAACAAACAGAAACCCAAATAAAAAGCACAATTCCATTCACAATAGCCATAAAAAAAAGAAATACCTTGACTTTTCCAAGCCAGAGATGTGAAAGACCTTTACAATGAAAACTACAAAACACTACTCAAAGAAATCAAAGATGACACAAATAACTGGAAAAATATCCCATGTCCATGGATTGGAAGAATCAACATTGTTAAGATGTCCATTCTACCTAAGGCAGTCTATAGATTTAATGCAATACCCATCAAATTACCAGCAACATTCTTCTCAGACCTAGAAAAAACAATACAGGAGTTTATATGGAAACTCAAACGACAAAGAATAGCCAAAACAATCCTCAGAAAAAAAGAAAAAGCAGGAGCTATCACACTTCCAGATTTTAAGCGTTATTATAAAGCTACAGTAATCAAAACAGCCTGGTATTGGTACAAGAACAGGCATATAGACCAATGGAAGCAAAACCTCAATTTCTCAACAAAGTCATCTTCTACAAAGCCTTCCACCACCAACCACTGTGGAGAGAAAAACCTATTCAGTAAATGGGGCTGGGAAAACTGGCTGACCACATCCAGAAGATTGAAAAAGGACCCTTACCTATCCCCATACACAAAAATCAACTCTAAATGGATCAGAGACCTAAACATAAAACCTCAAACTATAAGATCCTTAGAAAATGCAGGAGACACCCTTATGGAAGTTTGAACTGACAACCAATTCCTAAGCAAAACCCGAAATGTACAGGCCATAAGAGATAAGATAGACAAGTGGGACCTCATTAAACTGACAAGCTTCTGCAAAGCCAAAGAAACCATCAAGAGAGCAGGGAGACAGCCCACAGACAGGGAAAAAGTATTTGCCGACTCCATGTCTGACAAAGGGCCTAACATCAAGGATCTATGAGGAACTCAAACATGCTGAAAAGAAAAAACCAAACAGCCCCATTATAAAGTGGACAAAAGATATGAATAGACACTTCATAAAAGAAGTCATAGGAGCAGTCAGCAGATACATGAAAAAATGTTCAGCCTCACTAGTCATCAAGGAGATGCAAATTAAAACTACACTGAGATGCCAACTAACTTCAGTCAGAATGGCCATCATCAATAACTCAAAAAATAACAGTTGCTGGAGAGGATGTGGCGAAAAGGGAACACTTCTACACTGTTGGTGATAGTGTAAACTAGTACAGCCTCTGTGGAAATCAGTGTGGTGATTCCTAAATGTTCTAAGAATCAGCCTTCCATATGACTCCGCAATCCTCCTACTGGGAATATACCCAGAAGAACTCACATCGCTCAATAAAAAAGATACCTGCACACATATGTTTATCTCAGCATTGTTCACAAAAGCAAGAACATGGAACCAAATGTGCTGCCCATCAAATTAGGACAGGATAAAAAAAATTTGGTGCATATACACAATGGAATATTATGCAGTCATAAAGAAGAACAAAATCATGAACTTTGTAGCAACCTGGATGGCATTAGAGTTTATAATACTGAGTGATCTTTTACAGAAGCAAAGATCTGAGTATCACATGTTCTTACTCATAACTGGACCTTGAACAACTACCATAATACTATAATACAGGATTGACTGTAGTGGAAAACTGCAGGTCGGGGGACAGCGAGGTGGGATTAACTGTAGTCGATATCTGCCTGGGGAAGGCGGGGGCACACCACATCAGCAACGGTACCTGCACAATGAATATTTGTATACCTAAAATGAATTGTACCCCACAATTTTAAAACAAAAATTAAAAAAAGAAAGCTAAACAAATGGATAGATAAGGTAGATGATAGATAGTATAAGTAGATAAGCTAGATGGTAGGTAGGTAGGTGGATAGATAAAAAGATAGATACTAGATAAAATAGTAATCAGAATTATCTAGAGAAATAAAATCCATAAGATAAATATAAACATGTATATGATAAGGTATTTGTTCACATGATTTGGAGACTGAGAAGTCATGATCTCAGATCTGCATGTTGGATACCCAGGAAAGTCGATGGTGTAGCCCAAAGTTCTGAGATCTGAAGAGTCGATGCTGTAGATTGCAGGCCAAGTCTGACAACCTGAGAACAAGGAGCACCAGGTTGGCTTTCCAGGTTAAGAACTGAGGCTGAACTAATTCAACCTTCCACCACCTTTTTATTCTCTTCAGGCCCTCTACAGACTGGACGATGTCCACCCATTTAAGGAAGGACCATTCACCTAACTCACCCTACAAATTCAAATACTAATACCTTTATACCTTTTGGGAAACACCCATAAATAATGTTTAACCAAATATCTGGAGATCACAACTCAAGTTGACACATAGAATTAAACTTCACAATCACTAAGAAAACAAATCTTTAGTAGTGGGTCATTCACTCTAAAATGCATCTTAGTCTCAGAAATGCTAAAGTATGGGGCACGGTGTCTCTCTGAAGTGCAGTCAATCTGGTATGGGAATCTAGGAGGCTTTATGCATAGCCTCACCAACATGATGAAAATAGGTGTTTTTCAGGAAATTCTCTCTCTCTGTCCACATGTCATTTCCAACAGGTTAGTGAGGACTCTTTGCACCTTACCTTAGGGCATGAGAATGCAACGGCAAAGACTGAAAAGAATTCTCAGACATAGATTTGCAACTGCCAAAGTGTCTTTCTAGGAGTCAATGGGTTAATACTATGGGTTAATGAAAGTTCCAAGTGATCCTAAGTTCAAGCAGAGAAATCATAAACCACCAATGAATGGGAAAAACAATGATGAGTTCTGGACTATCTTTAACCAACCACACATGTTATGGAACCTCATTCAACGGTTTAAAAAAGCAAAAAAATTTATCTGTGGAAAATTTGGCAAGGCATATTAAAATGCCTATGCCTGACTTATAAAAATAAACAAATATGTATATATGTATGTGTGTACATATATGGATATAAGTACACAAATGGGAAATGAAAACATTTTAATAGTGATTACCTCTGGGAAGGCAGAGGTGGATATAAGGTCACTTACCATTCTACTCTGTTTTCTATTTTACTTGGAACTTGAGTTTGGAATTCAGAGAGTATGGATTAAATGATTACTTGTAAAGTGTTTAAGCGAAAATTTTCTATGTATTCCTGAATATCTCACGGATGTGGCCAAATCCTAAATATCCATTTCCAGTGCTGCCATTATTGGATGTAAAATGTTTTCATTTGAAGGGAAAAGAAAGAAGCAGTCAAGTTAGCTCCTTCTGCAGTCTGGTAGGCGATGAGAAACCAGCATCCAAATCTGTATCCTTTGGACATAGTTCAGCCGTATGCCATAGAAACCGAACTAAATCTAGGGAGGGGAGTGGGTGAGGAACAACACCCCAAAATGGTTACATTTTCCACACATGCAAAAGAATGTTGAACTGATCAATCCCTGGATGCTCACCAAGGTGTTAGTTAAACCTACAAGAGACAGAATTTCAACTTGTATTTCCAAATGTCTGTTTTATGTTGGGAAAATGTTCTTCATCTGTTATGAATGTTAAACCATTCTGAATGTATCTGGGAAACCAAATTAAAAAATTAAAAAATTACTTGTAAACTTGAAATCCGAGTAAAGGGAGAAGTAGCCATCCCATAGTCTATTTGACTTGTGGACTCTTTTATTGGCTCCAAGGAAACTTTCCCAGTATTAGAGTTCCCCAGATTGCCTGTATCTCTCAAGAAAATGCTGACATCACTACCAAGTTTTAATCTCCAAAGCTCCTTTCTTAAAGTCTTACCATAGACTCCAAAATGTTATACTGACAATAGGTACAATGTTAACTAGATAGCAATTAGAAATTCTGAAGGCTAGGGTGTGTGTATACTCTGCTAGTTAATCATTGTTCCCTTGTTTAGATTTATGTCTGTTCAGGACACAGGATGCCTTTTTAAAACATTCGCATGCAGGTTCATGAAATTGTAGGGATCTCCTTGAAAGGGTGTTTTGTGATCATTAAGTGAGGATAAGATCAAAGTTAGAGGAAAACATATGCTTAAATTACACCCCAGGACTCGTATCACTATATTAATAAGCCTCATCTTGGTACCTGGTATTTAGCTAGCAAGTTATTAATGTCCCTGATTTAATTAATATGGGAGGAGGAGGGGAAAATAAGAAGGGGTCATGTTGATTTTAGTTCTTGTGGGAATTATATATTCAAAAGATAGAATATATACGCAGTTATATGTTGCTTAACAAAGGGTATATGTTCTTGAAAATATTTCCTTAGGTGATTTCATTGCTATGTGAATGTCATAGAGTCTACTTACATGCACCTAGATGGTACAGCCTAATGCACACTACATTGTATGGTCTATCCTATTGCTCCTAGGCTACAGAACTGTACATCATTTTCCTGTACTGAATACTGTCGGCAATTATAGCACAATGGTAAGTATGTACATATGTAAACATATCTAAACATAGAAAGGTAAGGTACAAACATGGTATAAAAGATAAAAAAGTATACCGGTATGGGGAATTTATGAATGGAGATTGTAAGAGCTAGAAATTGCTCTGGTGAGTCAGTGAGTGAATAATGAGTGGATGTAAAAGCCTAGAACACTTTATAAATACTGGACACTGACTGCACTTAATTTATTTAAAAATTT
The DNA here is from genome assembly GCA_963574415.1 of Tarsius wallacei. Taxonomy (NCBI): domain Eukaryota; kingdom Metazoa; phylum Chordata; class Mammalia; order Primates; family Tarsiidae; genus Tarsius; species Tarsius wallacei. Next base: position 8,052 of record CAUYQG010146637.1, read on the forward strand.
TTTTCATTTAATAATAAATTAATCTTAGCTGATTGTAATTGTTTTACTTTATAAATATTTTGATTTTTTAACTTCGTAATTCTTTTGTAGTAATACATAGCATGAAACAAACATTGTACAATTATGCAAAATTATTTTCTTTCTTTATAGCTATATTGTATAAACTTTTTCCTGTTTAATTTTTTTTTGCTCAATTTTTTTGTTAAAAGCTAAGGCACAGGTACACACATTAGACTAAGGCTATGCAAGTTCAGGATCATCAATATCACTGTTTTCCTCTTCCACATCTAATCCCACTGGAAGGTCATCAGGGGCAATAGCACTCATGGAACTGTCATCTCCCAAGATAACAGCACCGTCTTCTGGAATATCTCCTGAAGGACCTGCCTAAGGCTGTTTTACAGCTAACTTTTAAAAAAATTTTTATAAGTATAGAGAGTACACTCTAAAATCATGACAAAAAGTATATTGTAGTAAATATTAGACAATAGGGATTTTTCAGCTCCATTATTATCTTATGAAACCTTCATCGTATGTGTGGTTCATTGTTGATTGAAGCATCATTAGTATGTGATACATGACTGTATGTCTATATATAGATACAGACATAAAGATAAACACACATATATACAAGTGTATATATATTTATGTTTATGTCTATCTACCTACCTATCTATCTATACTGAGTATAACCTCATCATATCCTGTTTTCTCCTCAAAAGCTTCTAGACAATTTTACACAAATGAATGTATTATAATAATTGCATATTATGTTTACAGTCCTTTTACTTTCTTCAAATATCTCATTTACAGTCTTACTTGATGTATTTTTCCTTAGATGGTCATTTAACAATTGTTGAGTCTCATCTCTGAAATGTACAGAAGCAATAATGGCAACATAAATTAGGCCAGTGTCATCGTGTCTAAAGATAGCATGTTGGGGTGATGTGTTAATTGAATCAGAAGAAATTAATGCTAGCTTTTAATGTTGGAAAGAGTTTTCATCCTCTAATAATTTATCAAAGCCTTTGTTTTCCAAAAATATTTTCCAATGTTTTGTGATATTTCCAAACCAAATTCCCTTAACAACAAAAGGAGCTACCACCGTTTCTTATTTTATTATTTTCCCCAGTTCCCCACAGATAAATTCAGATCAGGAAGTAAATATATTTTCTAGTTAGAAAGCACAATGCAATTTGAAATGTAGAAAGGAACAGATTCCAAGACTAAGAAATTAATGCCCACACCCAAAGGCACAAAGTAATTATTTTCCAAAGAGTTTCCCTGCTAATCCATATCCACCAGATGCATAGTGCTTTAATAAGAGATGCAACCTATGAGGAATATCAAACAATTCTTGTTGCCTATTAAATCCTGCTCTTGTTGTATGCCACAAAATGCAAAGTTTGATAAAGTCAAAAAAAAAAAAAAGCAAAGTCATTTGCACTTAACTATTTTCTAATTCAGCCATGCATTGCTTCACCTATCTGCTAAGGTTTTGTCTGTTCATATTCAGGTTAATGGCAAAGCTGGGAATTACTTCTTGGAGTCAGAAAGTGAGAAGTTGCATCAACTTAAATGTAGTTGAAAGGCAGATAACACACCTGAGCAGGGAAAATTATATCCTCCTGTCATTTTTTCTTATGCTCGGCTTTAACTGGTATGTGTAGTTTATATTTCCAGGTCCCCAATTGCTATGGTAGTTTCCTAATGCCTTACTTTTTGCTGGTACACCATATCCAGCAAGTATAGTGATCCTGGTTTTTAACTTCTCAAGGTGATTGCCGGAGGCACACAATTGCTCAGGAGATTATTTCCTCCCTGTGGACAGGGAGTATATTCAATGGCCGCCTGGTGTAATTTAAGAAGAGGCTAGATCCCTTGCCTCAAGTAACACAAACTCATTACAACCCTCATTCCTGAGATTCCCACAGAATTAGGCTGAAATGCTCTGACATCTCCTTTTACCATTTTTCACCCATCACCTCCATCCAAGTTTCTCCTTAGACCATTTATTTAGTAAATCACATGCATGACAAAGCCTACCTTAAATTCTGTTTATAGAAGACCTAGTATTTTCACACTGTGATGATTTCCCTAAGCTTCCTAAAGCTTCTCTCAGAATCACCTTGAACAGTCTACCATTCCCTGTGTTCTTCCTGCAGTTTTGTGATATCAATGAAGGAAGTCATAAAACCCAGGAGAAAAGCTCAGCTGGTTTTGTTCATGCTGCTACACATTGTATGGTACTATCACCTTCACTGAGCACATTACAGCTAGGGAAACCACTGAATTAGCTCTGCAGTAGCAAAGCCAACAGTGATGCTGGGATGACTCATGACCACCTATGCTCTCCTGATATTTTTCTTATTCTGCATCTGCCAAGGGAAAGGGGAAAAACACTTTGCCCAGTCACCACCTCCCACTCTGGTATGTTGGCTTAAAAATATCCTTGCTATTGGTAGTTGTTGTCCAGGTTTCTGCATCGCATATACTTGGGAGCTAGTCAACAAGCCAGTTGTTACCAATGACTATCTAGACACGTCCCGTATTTTCTCTTCTATCTGAACAATGCAAATTCTTTTCAAGAGTTTCTTGCTTTCTGATACAAATTCATTTCAATTGGGTCTGTAAGTGCCATCTCCAGGAGAAAACAAGAGTGAAGAACAACATGGTACAAGTGGGTTTTTATGGGCACATGGCTGCCATTGCTGTAGTCAGTTGTAGATATGATGTTGCAATTATATGGCAAAAGCATGGTCCCAACCATTTTTTCTCTAATGTGAGAGTGATTGGGAGAAGGAAGCAGGCAGATGATGCTCCACCTTTTCTTTACACATGCCCAGGATGGATAAAATACAGGATCACAGTCAAGCTGGCAATATTGTTCTGCATTTGAATGACAAATAGAAAACACACATGCACAAATCCTCATGCACACTCCTTCTTCAAGATATCATTTGATCAGGCATTCATAAATATAGACAAGAAAAGAAAGTATATGAAACTGTTTTATAAAGAAATATATATCTTAGGAAAATGCAACAGAACAAAAAAGGGAAATGTTAGGGAAGAAAGGATACCTGATCCAAATTCGTAAGCAATACATGATATCACATCATAGGTGTTACTAAACCAGGTTCTGTCACTTATATGTCTGCACAAATGTTTCAAGATAAAAATAAATTCTTGACACAAAATGCACACAAATATTCCTGATATTGAGTCCAAAATATTATATTAATAGTTCTCATGAAGACACTGTGTAAATTCAGTGAATAATTCTTAAACAGAAAGCTACCATACATGATCTGGTTTCCTGAAAGCTTTTCTCATAATGTATCACAAATAATCTAATGTTACAATTATAAAACATGATTAATTAATGAAGTGATTGAGAAGTCAAATGATGCCATGCGACGCTTCTCTACAGAAAGTCTTCTCAGGTTGAGTTTTATAAGTAGTCTGAAACGGCATCTAAACACACACACACACACACACACACACCTGAAAATGTGGAATTGTGCTTCTGGGGAAACATAGGCAGATATCCCTGGTTGGGAAACAATGGTTTTGAAAACTAAACAAATTGTGCACCTCCAGAACTAACTTTAAATTTTTGATGAGCAAAGCATATAAATGTACATGAAATCTCTATCCTTGGAAACACTTAAATCACAAGTGGTTTATGCTGTAACCACTCCCTTCTCCAGAAGAAATTAAGATGTTCATTTATTGATGAAGTTTGATTATTTATTTAAAATAAACAGACTTACTAGTATTGACCTAAATAACTGAATGATTCCATTTAGTGCACAGGGCTATATTTATTTGCTAGGGAAATGATGCAGAGTTTGCATTTTTTTATTCCTCATATTAGCAGAGGGGTGTTGATGTTAAAATTTTAAGCTTGACACAAGACTCAAGAGTTATAAGCAAAATTATTTCATATATTTGGCAACATAGAAACACACATTTCTGGGATCTGCTATAGCATGTGATAAAATAAGTCATAAAAATAATATATAATATATAATTGAGATATGCTGTAAATACAAAATGCACATAAAATATTAAAATAAGATCAGTGTTGTAGGTAGTTCTAATTAACTCACAAAGTTAATTTCATCATGCCAAAGACCAAAATGTGCTTGCCTATTTCCCCAGATATTTATCCAAGACACATATTTTAATCATTTTATTTTACCAATATGGTAAACTAAAAATGTTTTAATGTTCATGATTATTTGGTTTTTTATTTGATTACTAGTGATTAGTCATTTATCATATGTTATTTGGCAATTTTTATTTTTATGGATACTTTATTTTATATTTTTAGATTATTTTATTATTCCAATTATCTTAATAGTTTTGATTTTTCCTACTCATTTGAAGAATTCTGTTTCTAAAAATACTAAAACAGGTCCATTGCTCCTTCTATGTGTTAAATGATCAAAGATATAAGATGTCCATTTAAATTTTGTTTGTTTATAGCTTCCAGATTTCTAGGTGGTCAATAAAGTCTCTGGTGTCATGAATTCGGAAATCTCGCAACATGATTGTCTTGGTATTGTGTAGCTAATATTTGTTGTTGCTTTAAAGTTTTAGGACATTTTAGATCTTATTTGTGTGGGTAAGGAGTATATTTTCACCACTCAATAGGTAACCAAATATCCAAACACCATTTATATAAATGATTCGCTGACTTGAGATAATCTTCTAATGTGAGATCAATGGCCTATATTTATGGATCTGCCTCTAAATCTTGAATGCTGTTCTATAAAGCTATATTTTTCTCTGTTCCCAGTATCCACTGTTTCTAATTACAGTAGCAAAGAAGTACCCATTAATGTCTGAGGGAACAGAATTTCATCCATATACTTTTTTTCCAATATATTTTTTTTATTATCCTTGCATATTTCTCAGTCTCAAAAATTTTGGACTCCGTTTGGTAACCTATGCCAAAATCCCCATTCATTTTATTGAACCATATCTAATTTATAGATTAATTTAAAATGGATGGGTATCTTAAGTTTAACATTTCAAAGTCATACGAAAAAAAAAGTAGCAGTTAGAAATAACAAATAGCCCTAAAGTATTTGGTAATAGTGCACTGCTTACACTTCCAATTTAAGATTCTTTAGACTGTGCTGTTTTCCTGAATTATGTTTATGCCACAGAAGTCATAGGATATTCTGATGATGCATAGTCTCATAAGAGAAGCAGAATTTTGCATGGGCCAGTTTATAGCAAACCTAAACCTGTAAGATTTAGTAACTGATTTTGCAAGGAAAGAACATTATGCATTAATTGACTTCTGGAGGCTTTTCATCTCGGTTTTCTCAGTTGATAACAGCTGGTGCAGCAGGTGGCCAACTAAGATGACTATGAACTGAGGAAAACACTAACTCAAATTCTCCTAAACATAAAAAAATAGGAGATACAGCAGATCCTAGCCACCACGATGCACAGAGATGATTTACAATTATTAAAAAGGCCTGCTCTAATTTAATTCCTCAGTTTTGCTATCAGTATCAGATTCAAAATGAATTAGTATCACTTTCTCTTTAGCACACTTAAAGAAAATTAAACTAATGGAAACGTATATGTGGAAAGCATGGAAATAATTTTAAATGCATATGGCAGGGAACTGGTTCTCCGCATGTGTTTTTCAATGTGGTGCACTTTTATTCTTACTTGAAACAAATAAGTAATGGACAAATAATTAAATAAAATTAGCACATTTATGCTGCAGTTTGGTATTTCGCTAAAGCAAAGTTTCATCAATTTCCAGAAAACTGTTCTATTTGTAATGCTTTTGAGAGGCAATTGCCTCTGGTTCTCATATTAAACTTATTTCTCTGAAATCAACACACACATATATAGACACACATTTGAGAGAGAGAAAAAGCTAACAATTATATTGGCAGTCATTCAAAATGAATATTTTACTTTCAAGTATTAATATTGTCTACTGTTAAGCCCCGTTTTGATAAAGAGTTTGTTAATGAGGCCTTTGTGTTTGCTCTATTTGCCAAATAATATTTTTTCTAGATGTAAAATTTTTTTAAAAGTCACAAGACAGGAACACAATTTGCAGAAAATTGTACAGAATGCTGTGGCAGCATTGAAACACAGTCCACTTTCTAATAACTTCTAAAGTTTCTACAATAATGGAAGGGAATATGTTTTTTGCATTAAGATTGCTGAGGTCAGAGTGATTCAATAGACTGCATAGCTTCTCTGATCTAAAATAGTCTATGATCTCCAAAACATTTCTCAGCATGCCAAAATATTACCAAATCACTCATACACCTCTCACCCATTTATTTACCACCAGAACAAATTAGTCAAATGTATACTTTCTGTGTAAATTCAAATTAAAATGCGCAACACAGCCAACAGTAATGAACTGTTTGTTCTGGATTCATTGTTCATATAACCTTTATACCATAGCTTCCCATTTCTATACCATCCTTGCAAATCTGTCTGTTTCCCTCTCTATTATCCTCATTCTCGCTTTGCCTTTTCAATAAAAATCTACATTGCTCTGGATGCTGAAGTTTTCCAGTTCTTCCTCTTCTTCTTTTTTTTTTTCATTTTTGGCATCAACTTTCTATCCTATTATCTTCCTTTACCATGTTAGTTATTTGGAATATTTTGCGAAGGTGGATTGAAAAGATAAGGCAGACAAATTCATGAAGATTGTAAACATATATTTTTAAAGACTATGAACAAAAAAAAATTTGTTGTCAAGCAATATAACGGGCATGGGAAATATAAAGCTCCCTTGATACTGTATTTATGCAGTTGAAAACTAAGAAAAACAAAGCTAGTTCTTTCAGTTGGAAAAACAAAACATTATTATCTCATTGAAAATGTTCAGTGTAAATCTACTTTACTTTTATGCCTATCTGTATTTTATTTTTAAAAACATGCTCCTTAAGCTAAGATTATCTCTTTAGTTTTAGTTTTAGTTTAGTTAGGCTTTGTTTTTTGGTAAAGGGGATGGAATCTGAATCCCAGGAAAGAAGCTCTATAAATGATGCTTAAGTGCAACTGTATGCAGTTTTAATTGAAGTTTTTATAATCTCTACAATAAGATTACTATTTTACCAAATGTACACTACATATTCCAGTAACTATCAATCACATTGACAACCCCTGTGTAAGTGAAAGAACTTATCTATATAATATCTCCCTGCAATATTTATTATATTTTATAGAGGTTCCCATGACATTTATTAGGATCTCTTCCAGGGATATGTTTTTCCAAGTCTTTCATTGGGTCTTTATTTTTTGTTGTTGTTATTTTTGTAATTATAGCTTTGCTCTTAAGTTTCAACATACACTTGTAAGTTGCTTTAGAATTAAAACCATTAGTAACACTATCTCTCAGTCATTTAATCTTGGTGAATTTTTTCCAGACATATTTGTCATAAGTTTGAACTCTAATAAAACTGGCAATATATCTGAATAAATGCTCATCAATGATAAATATAGAGTGATTCCTTATGGCTTAGGTTAACACAATATTTTTTTAAAAACCTACTTTGTACTCTATACCAGGTCATGAGGAATAGTTATTGTATATATCTGGCCTCTCTCATGGTATTTTCCTTCTATTAATCTGGAGAAGAGTCTTAATGATAGTTATCCAGGTGTAAATATTTCTGGCCTCAGCCACCAGCATCCTATTCTACCCTTTCTCCCTCTCTCTTCTGCTGCTATCTTTTGTGCCAAGGTCACCAAAATGTTTTAGTATACTGAAGCTTGAGAAAACACATGGTAACATTAAACACTTTTATAATAAATGTCATATACGTATATTGCATAAAAATTAGAAAGCAGAGATAATAAAAACAATAAATGCCATAAAAATCATCTCTAATCTTGTGAGTCAGGGGTAACCACACTTTGCAAGTTGAATCTTCTTGCATTCTCCATAATGTTAAACATGCACGCAAAATTTTATTTACCAAAATGGAATCTACTATATATAACACTTTGAGTACTTTTCATTTCCCCTCATTCTTTTAGGATAAACTATTTTTCATTTCAATATATATGTGCTTGTGACATCATTTTTAAAGACCAATGAGTGTATTTGCTTATTGATACCCTTATATTGTATATATCCAAGATGCTTTCATAACATCTTGATGGCCATATTCAATGTGGAGTTATCAATGTGGTAACACTGAGCACCCCCACCTGCCCCCCTTTCTTAGTTTACATAGCTACAAATCAAAGGAAATAGCTGCCTTGGGATGTTCAGAGGAACACACAATTTAACAAATTCCCAGTGGATAAAGCAGAATGAATCTGATTAAAGGAGAAATTAGAGCCTGAGGCGTGATCTGAATTCTGCTTCTAAAAATGAGAAAAATTTCATGTCTCTCTAAAGAACTAAGTTTCTGAAAGATTTAATCTGAGTATATAGCTATATATTTATATCTTTCTATTATTTATCCATCCATGATATCTATTTATCTCTTTCTTTTGTGTGTGTATAAACACACACACACACACACACACACACATATATATTCATCATGCATACCTATCTATTTCTATGTGTATTCAGAGTTTTACATATATATTCACATAGATGCATATACACATTTGAGCATATATCTAGTTATAGTTCTACATATATATTTTATGTAATGTTACCTGAACCCTAAAAGCAGTAGTGGGTGACAATAAGGAAGAGTAGTTCCTCAATAGCCAAGTTGATAGTAATGAATACTAATTACCAGTTTATTATGTGGAGGTATTTTTTTATATATAAGGGATTTAATATTTTCAAAAAGTCAGTGAGGTGCCATTATATCGCAATTTTCCATTTTAGCGTCAAGGAGTTGGAGGTTGCATGAAAGGTTAGTATTGTGGTTGGTATAGGCTATGTGAGCTTTTGAGTTAGTTTCTTAGCTGATTTCTAAGTCACTGCTCTTAGCCACAATCTGTCACCATCAAAAAAAGCAGCTCTGGGCAAGAAGAGATATCATAGAAATTTCCACATAACTCAACTTACAACTGAACCTCTTCTCATTTTGTGTAGTGACGACTGATTTCTAATCTTGATCCGCAGTGGAAATGCACTATGAAGTAGTATTACTTTTGATATGGAAATATTGCATCATTTTGTGAAATATATTGATATAAATAATATTTATTTTAAATTCCATTGTAACTAGAAGTTATAGTTTGGGATGGTGAGCTTTATTTTATTCTCTAGGACTTTTTTTTTCAAATTTGACCTAAATTTAAATCTAAATCAGGAGATTCTCTCAAAGAAGACTGGTATGCTGTCTATAAATCTTGTAACAATTAAATGATATAGCAGTGATAATCACTTCATGAATTACATATTTGAAATCAAATCAGATGAAATAATGTATAAGAAGATAAAATGGCCTCCTTTCTCCAGATCCAGTTCAAAAAGCAGTCTAAGTCAAGCTCTGAGCCAGCACCTGCAATGAAGCCTCAAATGAAGTTTGGACCACCTCCTCCCCCTCCCTTTTTGGACTCATGCCCACCCTGGGCTGCCAGGTCCCCTCCATGAGCTAGGACACCTGCAACAGAAAAAGAAAGCTCATCTTCATCAAAACTGGCTTTGAAGCTCTTCTGTGGATAAGCACTCTTCATTTATTAACGACTTAATCATTTAATAAAAGCTCACTTTGTTAAGTGGCTCAGCTTTCAAAAAGAGCCCACGCAGATATTTGAATGAGTCCATTAAAAAGTATCAGACAACATGAGATAGTTAAAAATATTGTCCCAGGTTTCTGGGTAAGCCTATGTGACCTATCTCTACCAGGGCTAGGGAAAGATTACAGAGCTCTTTGTGTTGAATTAGGTTTCCTGAAATAGAATTTTTCCTTTTTGAATCCATCTGAAGTTGATTTGTGCTATTGTAAAATTCATCCTTTATTAACTGAACAGCATTAAGATTTTCTCTTCTATTCGGTTAAGTATGGAAGACTAGTGAGAATGGATAACTGGAGTAGTCAGAAACATTCTCAAGTATAAATTAAATTAGGTCACTAACATATACCCTCACTGGAAATGGTGGCTCTGGTGTATTCTGGTTTTGAAAAGGCAGTTGATTTAAAGCACAGTAAAGATAGAGTGTGAAAATCTCATTCACACCACATTTACAATGACTGTGGGTCTTTTTAAGTTTAAGTGATGAAACTAATAGCATTGATACTTTAGCGTACTACACTTATTATGTCCAATGGAAAGTTTGTTGCTTATTGTATATCTAGAGAGCGAGAGCGAGAGCGAGAGCGAGAGCGAGAGCCAGAGCCAGAGCGAGAGCGAGAGCGAGAGCGAGAGCGAGAGCGAGAGCGAGAGCGAGAGCGAGAGCGAGAGCGAGAGCGAGAGCGAGAGCGAGAGCGAGAGCGAGAGCGAAATGCCAGAGTGATTTTCAAGTTAAAAGGTAATTCACGTTTTATGACCTAGATCTTCTTTCTCTTGGAAAATCCTGAGACAAAGAATAAAACACAAGCTAACATGCAAATAAATAGAAACCAAAAAAGGATAATAAAAACCAAGAGGACTCATAAAATCACTCAGGAAGGAGGTAGGTAAAAGGTGAAAATATCAATGTCAGTGAGTCTGATGTAGCAACAATAAGTAGATTGAGAGCAACTGCATTCAAGACACACAAAATGTACAAATTTTGAAATCTTTGTTGAATGTCTAGTTTTTGAATACTTTCTCAAGTTTTCTAGATTGTCTTTTTACTCTATTAATTATTTATTTTGCTGTGCAGAAGGTTTCCATTAATTAAGTCTCATTTATTTATTTATTTTGTATTTGCTTTTGGGTTCTTAGTCATAAATTATTTGCCTTAGGACAATGTCCAGAAGAGTTTTCACTATATTTTCTTCTAGAATTTATATGGTTTTGAGTCTTGCATTTAATTAAAGAATTTCAACTAATCAGAAAGAAAAAATAATAATAATCTCATTAAAAAATGGGCAAATGACATGGACGAACATTTCTCAAAAGGATATATACAAATGTCCAATAAACATGAAAAAATGTTCAACATCACTAATCATCAGGGATATGCAAACTAAAATCAATATGAAGTACCACCTTATCCCTGTCAGAATGGCCATTATTAAAAGTCAAAAAACAATAGCTGCTTGGGTGAGCATAGTTAAAAGAGAATGCTTGTATATTGTTGGAAGAATGTAAATTAGTACAACTTCTTTGGAAAACAGTATGGAGGCTTCTCAAATAATAAAAAAGTAAGCCTATCATTTGATCCAGCAATCTTACTACCATCTATCCAAAGGAAAATAAATCAATATATCAAAAAGGCACCTGACTTGTATGTTTGTCACAACACATTCACAATACCAAAGATATGGAATCAACTTAAGTGCCCATCAACTGATGAATGAATAAGGAAATGTGGTGTTTATACAGCATGGCATTCAGCCATACAAATGAATGAAATAATGTGTATTGCAGCAGCTTGGATGAGACTGGAAGCCATTATCCTAGATGAACTATCTCAGGAACAGAAAAGCCAAATACTGCATGTACTCAGTTATAAGTAAGAGCTAAATAGAAATAGAAAGAGGAATAATAGACATTGGAGACTCGGAATGGGGGTAAAGGATGAAAAATTGCCTACTGAGTGCCATGTACACTACTCAAAAGATGACTACACTAGAAGTCCAAACCTCACCACTATACAATTCATCCATGTAGCCAAAAACCACTTGTACCCCCAATGCTATTGATATAAAAATATAAAGTAAATAAATAAAAGAAAAGAAAGAATTTCTACAAATTGATGTAGAAAAAATGGGAGTCTTATCAAGAACTACCAGAAACAGATACACACATATAAAGACAGAAACATACACACACATATAAGGACAACAAATTTCTGAAAAAATTTAAAAATAAAGAAATCACTTAGAAAGAGAAGTGCAACATCAGTTGCTGACCAAAATAGATCAAAAGGGTCCTACTTTACCATCCTTCTTGAAAGAGCTCAAAAAGGAAAAAAATATAAGAAAGTGACGACTTTTAAGAAAGCGGACAACAGGAAATTAAGAATATTGATTCTTGCAAGATGGAAACAAGTTGAGACCTACTATTGCCCCTGGGAGTGTTTCCAAGACTGATTCAAAAAGGAAAAGCCAAAATGAGTCCAAAATAACTCCACGTCTCAGGATACCAAGCCAGCCAGGGCTCTTGGGACAGAGTACTGGAAAAGAGATGGCTACATCCAGAGAGAAGAATGGAGACCTACAGAGAATCCTCAAGTTTTCAGCTGAGTATCTATCAGTGCATATGTATGAGGAATCTACAAAAGGAGGAGGAAATAACCACCTAACAAGTATGGCACCAATCTATAGGGAATGGCATGAGGCCAGATCATGAATCACCTGAAAAGATGAAAATGAGTGTTTCTCAAAGATCACTCAGGTATAAGATCATTCCTATTGTAACCAATCTGACTGGAAATCTCATGAAACATGGGGCATTTTGTAAAGCATACAGAATGATCATGCCCCAAGAAGAGATAATTAGCCCTCACCTGAAAATGTTTCTGGTCCAGTCTAGAAAATATAAGTTAAGATTTAAGTAAGATCTTAAAAGTAAGAACCAAACTGTGTCAAAGTAATTTAAATGTTATCTCAGGACAAATGTCAAGAATAATTATTGGAATTCAAACATATCCAGCACGTAACACGATAAAATTCACAATAAATTAATAATTAATAAGATTTAATAACAATAAATTAATAAAATCCAATAAAAAGATTGCATAAGACATAATCCATATATAAAAATCAATTGTATTTCTATATACTGACTATAGCCATCAAAACTAAAATGGAAAACAGATCCCTTTTTACCATGAAACCAAATACACAAAATACTTGAACAAAATATTTTAAAAACCTATACACAGAAAAACCAAAAAAATGTTGCCAAGAAATATACAATGTTAAAAGTCAAAAGACTTAAAATTTTTAACATATCAGTTATCCTCAAGTGGATCCAGCCATTCAATAAAGTCACAATCAAATTCACAGCAGGCTCTTTTGGAGGAAATCAACAAGCTGAATTTGAAATACATATGGAAATGCCCTGAACCTTGACTGATCAAAATACCTTTGAGAAAAAATAAAGTTGGAGAACAAACTTTACATGATTTCAAGTTTTATTTTAAAGGTATCATAATCAACACAGTGTACTATTGTCAACAGCATAGACAGATAAATGGAGGAAACAGATTACAGTATCCAGAAACAGACACACACATATAAGGACAAATGATTTCTGAAAAAATGTTCAAACACAATTCAGTAGATAAAGGATAATATTTCAAAGCCATTCTGCTAGAACAATCAAATATCCATATGCAAATAAACAACTTCATATATACTTTGCACATATAAAAAATTAACTTGAATCATGGGCTTAAATTTAAATTTAGACTTAAAGCTTAATTCCTTAACACTTTTAGAAGAAGTATAAGAGAAATAAATGTGACCTAAGCTTAGCACAATGTTTCTTAGATATGATATCAAACTCACACTCCAAAAAAATGAATAAATACAACTTAAAAATTAAAAATATCGATCTTCATAAGACAGTGTTAAGAAAATGAAAGGATATGCCACAGATGGGAAGAAATTGTATACCTGATAAAGAAATTGTAATCAGAAGGCAGAGATCTCTCAAAAATGATTAAAGGAAAACACAACAGATCATTTAAAGAAAAAGAGAGGCAAAAATTTGAACAGGTATTGTACCCAGGAAGATGTATAGATGGCAAATAAACATATGAAAGTATGCTCAATTTTTTGGTCATTAGGGGAATGCAGTTAATACCAAAATGTGATTTCACTATATACTATTAGAATGGATACAATTTAAATATCCTCACCATAGCACCTTTGGTGAGCATATGGAACAACTGGTACTTCCATTTATTGCTTGTGAGAATGTTATACTGTCTAATTTGGAAAACAGTTCGGCAGTGTCTTATAAAAATACACCTACCTTATGATGCAGTCATTACTTCCAGCATTCATGCCAGAGAAATCAAAATATTCGTACTTACAAATACCAGCATACAGATGTCCATAGGCACTTTATGGTAACATCTAATTGAAAACAATTCAAACATCCATCAGGAAGGAAAGGGTATACAAAGGATTGTATAATCATACAATGGAATACTATTTGGCAATAGCTATAAATTAATTATTGACATGTGCAAAAACATGGATGAGTCTTAATTATGCTGAGTGTAAAAATGTCAGACTAAAAAAAGAGAAAACAAATCCTGTATGATTATATTTATATAAAATTATAGGAAAGGCATAAGAATCTATAGAGACAGAAAACAGATCATTGTTTGCCTGGGGACTGAGGTTAAAGTCTGGTAGACACGGCAGACAAAGAACACAAGGAAACATTCAGAGGTGATAGATATATTTATATCTTGAATGTAATGGTGCTTTCACATATATATGACTTAATCATTTTTGTGGACTTTGAATTGTATTTTATGTTAATTATGTCTCAATAAGCATTTAAATAAATTAAATAATTGAGTCATGCTAATTTACTCTGAATGTGAAACAAGCTATAGGATAAAATTTACTGTGTTATGGTGTGTGAGATTTTTCCCTACTTCTTTTGTATTTCTTTAATCTCTTTACTTTCTTTTGATTATTCATGTAATTTTGAAATAATAAATCTACTATACTTTTGCTTTGATGAATGTCATGTATTGAATGAAAATATAGCATAGAAAAGTGAAACATATTTAAGTTGCACAATTTAAAACCCTAAAAAGAGATAAATGGATAGAGAGGCGATTGACAAATAGATGATAAATAGATAAAATAATTTGCAAAGTAAGTTTATTTGTTAATTTTCTATTATGAAAAAAAAATTTCTATTATGAGAGTATATGACCATTACAACTAAAATAAACACATCTAAGAAAGACCTTCAAAACCATTGAACATGGATAGATGATAAATAGATAAAATAATATTTAAAGTAAGTTTTTTAAAGTTTTTTTATATGAGATATTACGGTTATAATGAACATAAACACATTACAGCGAACAGCTTTAAAACCATTGGACACGGAAATGAATCAAATATAAACTAAATTTCTGGATGTGTACAATTATGAGCAATGAAATCAACACCTAATAGAGAAATATTGTTTTGAAAAAAATGAGTAAGAGAAATGACAGTTGGAATACTTTTTGATGTCTTTGACAAATTAGCTTAAGAAGCTGTCCTTCTCTACCATGAAATATCCAGGTGAGACAAGTTCTTCTTAGGGTTTATTTTGTACTAGTACATGCTCATGAGGTAGCCGCTAATTTCTATCTCACACTTAAAAGAAAGAAGGAAACTATATTTTTTTAAAAAAAACATTTTGGCTTTAATTTATTGGGGCTCTGGGTTCTAAAACTTTGAATTGTATAGGTTATGGAAACAGGAGTCATAAACGGATAGGTTGGCACTGAGTTGAATTTTGTGATCTCTTCCAAAAAGCAGAAGCATACAAGGGTTTCTGAATGAAACAAGAGGGCACCAGGGAGCAACACACCACCTGATAATATTTTTTGTAACTATGTAGAGGGGGAGGCACGGGTATGTGGCAGGAAAGATGATGGTGCAGATTCAGGATCTGAGTTGAAAATAATATCCTCAAGTTTCATATAAGAGAAGCAAGCAGTCTTCATATCTTACTTTCCTATGAGCTCTTTTTTCCCTTTCTTTCTTCTGTTTCTTGTGAAGTCAGTATTCTTTGCAAGAAGACATGGGGACCCATATATTTTAGGGATTTTCCTACTGTCCCCTAAAAGTCACCAAAACCAGTAAATGAATTAGGAACTCTTTGCACTGCTAAGCCTTCTGTTCCCTGGTGATCATCATCTGGTAATCTACATATGATTTTCTTTTTTTTTAATTCAATATTTTTTATTTTGATATTTTGGGGTACAGTTAAGGGTTAGATATACAAATATGCTTCATTCAGGCACCCTTGTTGATAAGAGGTGTCTTCCCATCCCCAGACAGATATTGACTACCGTTAATCCCATCTCCCTACCCCCCCCATAGCTTCCCACCACTGTCAGTCCTTTTCTTATAGTATTACGTTGGATGTTCAAGGTCCACTATATGAGTGAGAACATGTGATACTCAGATCTTTGTTTCTGTAAGAGGTCACTCAGTATTATAGACTCTAGTTCCATCCAGGTTGCTGCGAAATTCATGATTTTGTTCTTTTTTATGGCTGCATA
>CAUYQG010146643.1:0-52338 GCA_963574415.1 Tarsius wallacei
ACATTTTTTATCCAGTCCATTTTCGATGGGCAGCATGGTTGGTTCCATGTTTTTGCTATTGTGAATAGTGTTGCAATAACCATGTGTGCACAGGCATCTTTTTTGTAAAATTAGTTTTTACTAAGTCAGAAAACATAATCTCTAATAAATATTATGTTTCTAATATAGTTGTTTGCTCCTCTCTGCCTTTTAATATTGTATGTTTATTTTAAATATATGGTAAAATTATTTACAAACCTCCTTAGGGCAAAAAATAGTAGCTATCCCAAATCATTTTACAAAAAAGATGCCTGTGCACACATGTTTATTGCAACACTATTCACAATAGCAAAAACATGGAACCAACCATGCTGCCCATCGAAAATGGGCTGGATAAAAAATGTAGTACATGTACATAATGAAATATTATAGAGTCATAAAGAAGGAAAAAGTTATTGACTTTGCTACAACTTGGATGGATTTACAGTTTATCATACTCAGTGATCTATCACAGAAACAAAGAACTGAATACCACATGTTCTCAGTATAAGTTGACCTCAAACATTTATCATCACACTACAAGAAAGGGATTGGCAGCAGCAGGACACTGCCAGGGGATGGGAAGGCACATTACATCACCTAGGGTAACTGATCCTAAACCAGGCAAAGTGAAGACCAGCAGGAGACCCAAACTTTACTTGTATGTAGACCACTTATGTACCTAATCTTGACTCGTGCCCCACATTTCAAAAATAAAATAAAATAAATAGTAGCTATCATATTAAAATGTGTATTCTTTACTAAAAAGTGGATGGCGTGCTATGCAAAATATTTTCCAGTCACCTACCCTTGAATTCATCTGCGACTATGCCTGATTGTCACCAATGGTATATAATTCGAAGTACTGTATGTTTCTTTCAGGCAATAACCTTTAAATGATATGATGTGTTCATCATACATTTTGGTTTTTGTTGGCATTCTAGAATACGTTTTGTCAGAATAGTAGATTCAAAAATAGAAAGAGTTTCTTTACTCTAAGCTAAACTATGTAGGAATTCCTACAATGTACTAGATATGTGATAAATAAAGTTATATTTTTCAAAAGCACTGTTAAAAGTCTTCATCATTGATAGTGCCTGTTGTTAGCCTAAATAATATTTTTCCCAATATTATTTTATACAATTGTGTTGATCCTGTTAGCTGACACATTTTAGACTATGACAAAGTGCAACAGTGTCCCCAAATTCACAATTCCTTTTTACCATAGTCAATGTCTGCCATAAGCACCTATTTTTTGGCACAATATATGTGATTGCTGTACACAAAGCAGCAAGCTATCTGTAGTTCAAGATTATGTGAAATAAAGCTTTTTAAAAGATTTCCTAACTTTCAGAAGAATCCACAGTCCGTGGATTCTTATCTTTGAAAGATAAATAAGAGAAATGCTGTAAGCTTGTGGTAAGGATGCGTGCAGAGGTGCATCAAGGACTCCAGGAGCAGCTGCATGTTAATATACCTCCACAGACCTGTTGGAAAAATACAGTTCATCTATTTCTCTTGACAGCAGCCTTTCTAGCCGGTTCCATGGTGCCCACTGACACTGTGGCACCACAGAATTATGTGCAAGTAGAAGACGACTTAGGAGAAATCCAAAAAGAAATGGGTAATGTGTCAACTGAAATTACATATTCAAATTCCATGAGTTCCAGCTCTGAGTTCCTACTTAGAGTTCTGGACCAGAATGAAGGCATCAACTATAAAATGTGAAGGTGTGTTTCAGAAACCCTATCCTCTTTATTGACATATGTCCTTAGTTTACTCTATTTGGACACATGGTAATCACCTTTTTGATGCTTATTGTGTCTTGTTTTTTTAACCTATGCTTAAGTAATTCTTACCTTAAAGACACACAAATTGATACATTTTAATGGTTGATAATCAGGTCTGAAAAAAATCTATCTCACCTAGAGGAAACAAAATAAACACTTAACTCTTATATAGGGCATACTCAGTCCCAAAACTTGTTCGAACTGTTGTGCTGAATCATTTAATTCTTGTATTAAGCTTCTGAATGATATCCTTACAATGGCTGCCTTGTATGCATGACCAAATTGAGAGACATACAGGTTTAAGAATATGGAACATACTCAAAGATACATGACCAGCAAGTATTAGTGGCACATTTTAAACCGAAGTATTCTTTTCAAAAGAGGTTGCAATCTTGACCAATATGCAATGTTACTTCTACCCAGGTGAAGCTATTGCTCTTGGGAGTAATTGTAAATGTTGTATTTAATAAAAGAAATAGGTCTCAGGTCCTGTTAATGACTTTAGTATAAGATAAATGTACTTTTAAGCTTATTGTGCAAAAATTGCATTTAATATGTTTTATACCCTGCTAGAGATAGATTGAAATTTAAGTGCTTTGGGCAATTATTGGCTTCATTGAAAACAATGATCTTGATTATGATTAAACCTGTTTGGTTTTACAACTGTGACCATATAATGTTTCCATATTATATTGTGAGGCACAGAAAGCTATTATTTCCTTTATCAGAAGTCTAGATTCTAGTCACCTTCTTGCAGTTATGGCTGCTATAGACTCTTTTGGTAATAAAAAACAATGTTTATATTAAAGATACATTGGCTGACAACAATAAAGACTTTGGTTAATGTTATTGGTAATACTATTATTTTTTCATTTTAAAGATGTTCAGCACAATTCAGGGTTAGATATACAAATGATCATTGTATAGGTAAAGTTTGGGCCTCATTTTGGTCCCTACTTAACCTGGTTTGAGATCAGGTACCCTTATTTATGAAGTATACCCCTTCTCTCCAGGCAATTTCCCACTACTGCCAATCCCTTTCTTATAGTATTATGATAATTGTTCAGGGTCTGCTTATGAATGAGAACACGTGGTATTCAGTTCTTTGTTTCTGTGATAGATCACTGAGTATTATAGACTCTAAATCCACCCCAATTTACTGTGAAGTTCATAATTTTGTTCTTTATGGCTGCATAATATTCCATTGTGTATATGTACCACATTTTCTTATCCAGTCAAGTTTTGATGGGCAGCATGGTTGGTTCCATGTTTTTCTATTTTGAATAGTGCTGCAATAAACATGCGTGTGCAGGTATCTTTTTCATAGAGTGATTTGAGTTCCTCCAGGTATATACCCAGAAGGTAATATTGTTTTCAAAAGTAAATCTGACCAAATGGAATGAAAACTCTTCAGTGTTTAGAATATTTATTTAGTTTTTTCCCTACTCAGGGATACAATCTAAAATAATAATGAAATATTAATTATATTTAAAGTAACAAAGTATATTTAAAGAACATTGGTAAAACATATTAAATGTTTTCTATGTGATACTTTTTGATGATATTCTGATTTATTATTATTTTAAATAGAAATAAACTGAAAATATAAAAAAATGGACAAAAGATAGTTTCAAATAAATGTAAGTGTAGTGTTTCAACTATTCCTGCTACAAGGCATAGAAAAATCAAGAAAGAACAGTTTGGAAATTAGATGTGTCATTAAAGTTGTGTATCCAGGACTTTAACGACATATTACTACTGATTTGGTCTGGTATTTATGTTTTAATTATTATAAATTTTCTTATTTGATAAGAAGAGAACTACTACTTGATCACGAATCTGCTTGGTCTTGACACCATACACCAGGAGACTGACTGTGAGGGACACCAGAAGGCACAAACTTGAGAAATTTATTGTGGACTCTTGGCAGTATCTTCTTTTCAGTGCAGTGAGTTAGAAAGCTAAACATTGCAGATACGTAGGAGACAAGAGTAGTGTAGACATGGGCAGCACAAGTGCACAGTGCTTTAGAGTGAGAATTCTGGGAAGAGAGTCAGAAGACTGCCTGGACAATTTTGATATATGACATGGTTATGAACCCTAGGTCCAATATCATCACTGAAAAGGGTTACAGAGATTCTAAATGCTCTGTTAACACAGGTGTTGCCAACCACTTCATAGTCATGTGCTCACAATAGGTATGATTTATGGCATATTTGATGTAATACAATGCACTCCTAATGAAAAGAGGACAGGGAAAAACTATAAGAATAGTTTGAAGTGTACCAACTAGACAAGTTTTAATGGCCATTGGTGTTGTCAGGATGGTTATATAATGCAGCGGGATGCAAATAGATACACAGCAGTCAAAGGCCATGGCAACAATCAATAATGCAAAATGTGGGGGTGAAATACATTTATGAGAGGCAGATATTAAAGTAAAACCTTTGGGCATGAAATAGAAGACATCAAGCATCTTGGGTGCTGTGAAAGACTCAAGAGCCATGTCATTCATTGCTGGCATGCAGAGGAAGAAATACATAGGCTGGTGCAGGCTTGACTCTCGTTTGATAGTGCAACAATTACTGTATTCCCCAGCAGGGTCAGGGCAAACAGGAAGCAGACAGTAATGCCAACCCAGAAGTGAAAATCATGCAAACCAAGAATACCAACCAGGAGGAAAGATGAAATGTGATATGGTGTAGCATTGTCTGCCATTTTAAAACTCTTGTTTTCATGCTCAGATACAATGTGGCTAAGCAGATCTTTTATGGGCAGAAATAAGAACTTCAATGCTTCTGCATATGGAGATTACAGAAGCACTCCACAATATCATTTGTAAGAGTTGGTTTTTTCACTGTGGAATACTATGCAGCCATAAAAAAGAATCAAATCATGTTCTTTGCAGCAACATGAATGGAGCTGGATGGAGATCATCATCCTAAGCGAACTGAGTCACAAACACCACATGTTCTCCTTCATAAAAGAGAGCTAAAGAGTCACAAAGATGGAAATAATAAACATAGGAGACACCAGTAAGGGGGGATGTGGGAAGGAGGATTAGAGTTCAGAAATTACCTATGGGGTACAATGCTCACCTCTGGGGAATGAAGCACCTGAGACCCAACCCCCACCACTACGCTATATGTCCATGCTGATCATGCATGTGTACACTGAATCTAAAATAAAAGTATAATAATAATAATAACAATAATAATCAAATTTCCACAAACCCCTGGGTAAATTATTTCACCATTCTGAGCTCCAACATCTTCATCTGCAAATAAAAAAATTGAATTATGTTTTTTTTTCTTTTCAGTTTAATTTTATTTTTTCACTCCTTCATTTTGTATTACCTGATAAGAAAACATGTAGTGACAAAATGTACCCCTCTTTGTGTCTATGAATTTTCTCTATTGTCTGATATTGACAGTTGTAGGAACAGTAAAAGGTGCTGCTCTCAGGGAGCTTTTGACCAAGTGTGGAACTACATGTGCAAGCATGCATACACACACACACACACACACACACACACACACACACACACACACAGAGGTGCACATACATACTGACCCAAGTTATAAAAAAGGCAATTCTATTTTAGCAATATAATAGTCTACAGCCAACCAAGTAATCAGAAATGCAGAACAAGAAATCCAGGCAACTAACTATAATCCAAATTTTTTAGAATACTAAAAATAATAAATTCCTAGCTTATTCATGACTAATTTCCAGAAAAAGACTTATGGGTTATAAGGGTAATGAGAGAATATTAGAAGCACATTTTTAAGCTAAAAAGTAAAAGCTGAGAATAACAAACCAGTACAAATCAGTTATTATGATTTTAAAGGTATGTCTTCTTGGCACATTTTGTTTTCACAATGGTTTTGTTCCCCATAACTTAGTCTTTCTATAGAGTTACAAGACAGATACTTATATTACCTCAAGTATTAATTTATCCAATTTTATTAAGCATATACTATGTGGCAAATAATAAGAATAACTTGGTTTTCTGAAATACTCAAGCAAAAGTTACTTTATTCTATAACCTATAAATGCCATAATAACTTGTTTTAAAAATCACATCTGATGAAACAAAATGTTGCAAATAAGTTGTGTTCCCCAAAAATATTTTTAGAAAATGAATGTCTTCTGTCTTTTAGACAAAAACATTGTCATAATTATACACAGTAGCAGTTTATGAGATAATGCTCGAGTACGCTTGTTGCATATTCTGCCCATCTACATCCTCATCCTATCTGTAGCTTTCCTATGGCAGTGAGGAGCACAGCAACCAAATCCAGTCCTCTAGGTCTCAGCACCACATGTATCTTCCTAAGACTTTTGCTCTGAACTTGTCTTTAGTTCTGATAATTGTTCTCTAATTTTTCTTTCTAGGATGCAGTTTCCTTTGAGTATCATAATTCTGCAATGCGAATCCCAGTCTTTTTAACACACTTTTTAAAATTTCTAGTTGCTCCCAAAATCTACAGTCCTGCTACTGAACTCCACTTATATGCAAATGCAATAAATAATAGTGAATATTCCTATTGATAGCTTACCTTTATTTGGATTAGCACACAATGCCTGTGTGGAAAATAACGTTCTTGTTATAATATGAGCATTCTCCTATTAAACATATGCTATTTTGGTTCTATGTATCAGAGTTGTTTCCATGTAAGAAAATGAGATTATAATTTGAATTAGTTATTAAAAATATTTCAGAAGATTTCAGTGTTTAAAACTTCTGAGGAACAAACACCCAGAATTGTAGTGGTCTCCAAATCAGAGGTGAGTCTTATAACTCTAGAAAGAGATAAGAACTTAGTGTGAGAAATTAGGTATATTAAATGTTTAAAATATGAAAGGAAGTACTACGCAGTCATAAAAAAGAACGAAATCATGAATTTTGCAGCAACCTAATGGAACTAGAGTCCATAATACTGAGTGACCTCTCACAGAAACAAAAAACTAAGTATCATATGTTCTCACTCATATAGTAGACCTTGATCATCCAACGTACTGAGGGTGGTGGGAAAATATGGGGGGGGGGGGCGATGGGATTAATAGTGATAAATATCTGTCTGGGGATGGGGAGACACCTCTTATCATCAAGGGTGCCTAAACGAAGCATTTTTGTATGCCTAACCCCGAACTGTACCCAATAATACCATATTAAAAAAAAAAAAAAAATTTGCCAACTCCTAATTTGTAAGAAAGCAAAACAAATATAATATTATATTGTTCTTTTCTTCAATTTGTTAAAAGATAATTGGCTGTTCAAAGCAAAAATAGCAACAATAAAGTTTTATAGTGTATGCATAAAAAAAATACATGACAAAAAATTAACTCATCTAAAAGTGCCCTGAAACCCAAAGCCATCCCATAAATAATGAACTCATATAACCTTGAATCTTAGTAACACTAAATTATTTTTCATAAGTCTTACAACACTAGACTGAAATGATACTTCCAAAAAACACAAAGCTGAAATAAAACAGATGGTTTGTTCCTAGTCTGTTTTTTAAATATACAAAACTAATAGCAAGTGCATTATCAGCTATGAAATTCTTCTGAAAAACTAAAAGCACTCTGTTCAATGTGCTTCTTTAAAAATTATTAATTTGTTCTCTTTCATCCTATTAAATATTAGCAAAATTTGAGAGTTTATGTAAAGTCCTGGAGAAAAGTTTCTGTGAAGAAAGAATATACAGAAAGGTACAAAATAGGAATGGGCACACAGTACTTGGGGAACACTGGTACATGGCAGAAAGTAAATATGCAAGGTGAGAGGAGAGCTTGGTTAAGAGTTAATGAACCCAGAAAGTTACCAGAGGGTCTAATATGGCAGGGGGCATGGAGGAATGAGGATGCGAGCTCCACCCACCCCCAAGGTAGGTGACCCTGCTTTGTGCACTGTTCATCTCACAGCTCTTACAAGTTACACACATAACCAAGGAAGCATTTGGAATTAACAGATTAACTACTAAATAAACGAATGAATGAAACACTAGACATGGCCTATTGGGAACAGGAAGTCAGTGTGTAGACATGACAATGAATTTCAATGAATTTGAAACACGAGACAGGAAGAGGGGGTGTGACACTTATTCCCAGAGAGACACTTCAAAGGGAAGCTGGAACAGAACACTATGGATTGATCACAGTTGGACACATGAATTCTGATTTGGGATTCAGAGTCTAGGTTTTTTATTTTTCTCATTTATTTTTAAAGATCCTGGTTTGTGTTTTATCATGTTTAGTCACTAAAGAAACACATATTTTACATATATTATATATGCATACTCTTAGATACTTGTTTTCAGTATTCTCATTTAAACTCTATACATCATTTCTTACTTCCAAATTATTTGATGCCTCTTTTCTCCTTCTAAATTGAGAACAATTTAACATTTACTAACTGGCACTAACACCATTATAAATATTGCAAAACATTATTCTTTACCCTTTATATTAACTGTGTAAAAATGTTAGTCAAAATATTCTGAGGTCAGTTAAGAATCTGTTCTTTCATCTCAAAATAGTCCAGTTTGCATCTCTTCCAAAAAATAAATACCTTACCAACAAGAATCAGAAGTTAAAAGAATATGATCAATTTTTAATTAGGTGGCAGAGGAAAGAAAAATAATATACAAACAATGAATAGTTCAACATTTTAGTCATCAACTACAGATTTAATCTTTATTTGGAGAACGACAACCAAAAAAACCCCAAAACTCCTTAAACATTTAACAGTTCATCAAGACTATGCTAGGGGTCACTGATCTGTGTCCACAACACCCAATGCCTTTTCACTTCCTCTCACAGTAGGCTTCTCCTTGCATTGTAAGGACTCCTCACCAAACCACATGTTCCACGCAGCAGAGACAGGCAGGTGCTGCTTGCCACTGTTCTCAGCACAGGCAAGGTACTCAGTGACACTGACGCTGGCATCAGATCAACGCAATAAGTCCTAGCCATTGTATAACACAGGCTACTTGAAAGCAGGGAAAATTAAAATTTCATAACCATGAGGAAAATACACCTTAAAAATTTCAAGCTTAAAATGTTTAAAATTAACAACACTGTTTAAACAGTCATCATTATTTTTTCTGTAAAATAAATAGCTAAGTGGCTAGAATCAACTTCCTTTCAATAACTCTTAAGAGAAAAGTTCACAAAGTGCTCATAGTTTCACAGGGATAAACAGAAGTGGATTAAAAATGTAAGCATTTCCAATTATCAATTCACTGTCCTATAATTTTAAATGCAAATGATATTAACTACTAAGTGATATACTTCATTACAAACAAAAAGTAGTAAAAAAAATACAGAAAAATAGATGGTCAACTGTGTAATCGATAGTATTAATCATCAATCATTAATTTAAAAGTTCGTTTTTGGCCAGTTACAGTGGCTCATGCCTGTAATTCCAGCCTTTTGAGAGGCCATGGTAGGAAGATTGCTTGAGTCCAGAAGTTCAAGACAAACTTGAGAAACATAGCAAAACCTCATCTCTGCAAAAAATTTTAAAAATCAGCTAGCTGTGGTGGTGTGTGCCTGGAGTCCCAGCTATGCAGGAGACTGAAGCGGATGCCTGAGCCCAGGAGGTAGAAGCTAAGGTAAGCCATGATCCTGCCACTGCAATTCAACCTAGGTGAGAGTGAGACTCTGACAATAAATACATTAATAAATAAATAAATAACAGTTAGCTTTTTATTACTGGCCAACACACCAGAGACAAATTCCCTAAACTGATCTTCCAATGAGTAATAGTGACAAAACATATCCCCAAACGTGTTGATTAAAACATAGTAAATTATATTTTATGGAAATAAATTATTCAGAGTCTGTCCGTATTATTATTCAACGCCTAAATAATCGAATAACAACTCATACATTTTTATGTATGTATGTGTGCATAATATATACAAATATGTATGTACATATACAGTGTGTATATATCTTTGAAATATATCTATCATTCCATTATATGTGCACTCGTATATGTCCTCTGTTTATATCTTCACTGTTGTCTTGAAGTAACAGCTCACAGAAGATAATGACAGCATTGGGCCCCAGTGAATTTGAGTGGTTCTGAACAAATATTTATGACAACATTTACAATGCTTATAATTCCCAATCTAAATCTTCACAAACCAAGCACTCAAAAAATTCAAATTCTTTGACAAATCACCACAAATGAAACAAATAGCAAGTGTCATTTCTTTCACAAAGGAAGTAGTTGGCTAACCCCAACACTTCCAAGGACTCTGACCAAAAATAACGGTAATTGGGCTTGTAACTTCATATGTATGGATCTGAACTAGTCAAACCAAAAATAGCTTTCTGATCATTCACCAACTGCTATCATTTGTTTAAGAAGCTAATTGCATTATAGAGTCCAAGTCAGGCAAATCATGATAAAAATGCTCTAAAACATAACTGAACTTAAAGAGACATAAAGCTCTTTTCAGGTATATATTGCAGCACAGGAGGAACAGTCACTACGCGCAATTACTCCAGACAGCTAACAAAACTATTTCTTAAACTCCCTAAAATATAAGTAAAAGATACCAGCAAACTGATGGAAATAGCAAAAGTTATCGGTCCCATCCCATCACAAGAATCCTTCCTCTTCCTCTCAAATAAGCAACATTGCCTTTTAGAGATGTCCATAGCATATCCCTTCCCCAGACCCTTGCTTCAAGCATATGGACCACCCCCTCCCTGCCCTCCCCCCACTTCCCCCATGTTCCCTTACATCTGCTTGGGAAGCCTTCATTCTCCTTCCTTACAGTCACACCCTCACATCTTCAGGGGCTACTGGGGGAAATCCATCAACAGCAGCTAAAATATAAGTGCTTGCTAAGTGCTGGGCACTGTTCTAAGAATTTTACTAACTCATTCAAACCTCACAAACTACCTACCTGGGAGAAAGGGACTGACCTTGACCTCCATTTCCTAGAGGAGCAAACTGCGGTACACAGAGGCACACTTCACAGAGCTTGTCTGGGAATAAGCCAGGCCTGAACCTTGGCCGATGCCTCCAGAATGTGAACTGCTTAACCATGAGCTATGCTACCGCTCTGCCTTCTTTATGTATGTCAAAAGAGCATCCTAGACAGCATGACAGCTCCTGCCTGCAGTCCCAGCTACTTAAGGCTGGGCTGCAGTGAGCTAAGACCTTACCACTGTACTCCAGGCTGGCCGCAGTGAGATGCTATCTCTAAAGAAAAATAAATAAAAGGGCATACTGCCTGACCTGGCAACTCCTCACCTTCCATGTGTAAACTTCAACATTACATGCTCTTGAAACCTCCTCTTGACCTGAACTGAGGCCACGTTAGTGTGCACCAAGAGCACCCTTCTTCCTCTTGCAGGAAGTGTATATGTGTGACGTTTCTGCATCCCCCTCAAAAATCAAACTCCACAATCAGGATATATCAGTTACTCCTTCACCTGAGGCCCCAATATTTATTTACCCACAACTTACCAGTTTTCTATGACAAGCCTGAGTCCCAACTCCCAGAACATCCACTAATAACTTCAGAAAAGCAACCAGTAGTTTCTTTCCTTCCTATACGTTGCACAGAACGTGATCTGTTCCACATAACAAGGTGTTGAGTGGCATCCCATTTGTTCATTATTACTTAGCTCATATTTAGGACTTAAATGATCTATTGTGTGTGAATCTCTTCTCCATCTGAGATTTTTAAGCTGCCTGAAGATAGGAGAACCAATCCCATAGCACATACACAGCCCCAGAAGCACAGCATGTGCTCCAACATGACTGGATTCACATCTTTTGGAGCAAAAAAACATAGTGAAAAAAATACCTTGACTGTTTCATGAAGGGCTACTGGAAGGACTCAGGATGGAAAATCATATTGAAAAATTCCTTTTCCAGGGAAAATAAAACACCCAATAATTGATCTAACTGATCGACAGGAGCGGGGTGGGAACGTGTATGTGTATGGGGTGGGGAGGAAGACAGGAAATGAAAACTCCATGAAGCTGTCAGGAGTTGTCAGCCTCTCCCTCTTCTTCCCTTTTTGTCTTCTCTTAGGCTAGACCTAAGAACCAACAGGCCTCAGTTCTGGCTCAAAACTGAAGTTCCATTTTACTATGATGGAAATCACAGACAGACAGACATGCTCAGATATATACAATTTCACCAACATAATTTTGCAAAATAAAAAAAATTATCACCACTAAAGTAACTGGCATTAAAAATTATTTCAAATATTATTACTTGAGTTGCAGTTGCAACTCTTGGTGATTCTACCCACTGCTATTAACAAAAGATCACTAAGTTCTGCTTATGATAACCTTACTGAAATAGCCACCCCTCCCCAAAAGCTCACTGAAATTATCTGCTGAGAAAGGGAGAAATTTCATCCAGTTTCCATGAATGCTGTGCCACAGAAAGGTCTGGAATACTCAGTCATTACCATTTGTAAAATGTATGGCAGACACACTGTATCCACTGCAGGGATGCACTGCCTCCAGAAATCTGTAAACCTCAAAATTGTGACTTGAAAACAAAATAATTATTTGGTGTCCAAAGGATTATTTACTTTACAAGTGGATGTATTGGGAGGTCAGAAACCTGGATAGCAGCAGACAGGAGACAGAAATCCAGAAAGCAGCAGTATGTACCAAGGCATGCTCCCTACCAAAGTTTGAGATCTCTCATGTCCCAAGATCACATCTAATCTGCAAAGCAAGGCAAATCATGGAAGTTTTAAATACAGGAGTCAATTGGCAGTACCAGACTTAAGACCCAAGGTTTGCAATGTTCATGAAGGTCTAAGATTTTAAGTGGTTCCCAATATTCTCAAGAAACACCCAGGAATCTCATGCACAGTCAAGCAGGCACCTGGGAAGCCTCACTCGGTTGGTGAGTCAGTCTCACAGACTGCCCAGGATCCACTTCTCAAAACCTTCACTGTTCTTTATTCCTTGTTGTCAAGAGTATAATACTCGGCAATCCCCAAGTTCTCTTCTTCTCCTTCCAAAAACCTCTCCAGGCTGCCTACCTTGGTCACCTGGGTCCAAGCCCTGCCCCTCCCTGAGACCTCTGCCTCCATCTGCTTGTGCCCTTCCCTGCCTCCCAACTCACACTCCACAGGCAGTCACACAGCCAACAAGAGCCAACACCTCCCTGCACTATTCTCTCATAGAGCATCTTCACCTTGGTCTTTTCCACCAATATCCTTACCCCAATCTGTGATTACATGTTTATTTACTTATTTAATGCCTATATAACTCTACTTGAGTTTTTTAGCCAGGGGTGATTTTGCCCCCCACAATGCACTTGGCAATGTCTGGAGATATTCTGGCTACAACTGAAGGAGAGGAATTGCAACTGGCATCTAATGGGAATAGGCCATGAATTCTTCCAAATATCTTACAAAGCACAGGACAGTGCCCCAAACAAATAATTATCCAGTCCTAGCCATCAAAAGTGCTGAGGTTGAGAAACACTGTTATAAATCAATAAATATATGAATGATAAGTAGAAAAGGGATCAATATTACTTGAATCATATCCTCTTTATTCCCCTTTTGTTCTATTAACTGTTTCCAAACAGAGTGATAAAATATAATTTGGATTAGTATCTTATATTTTAACATTATGAATGATAATGCATGATAGTAATAATTGCTACCATGGAGGGAGTCATCACATTTAGCACTATAATTAAAGTACTCACATGTATTTTACCATTAAGTATATATAAAAAAAACAGGCATGAAAGAGGTGTAACTTCTGTCATTCAGCTAAGACATGGGAAGCTGGGATTCCGTCCTGGGACTCCTGAATAGAAGAAAGCTTTTCCCAGTATGTCAGACTACACTATACTTTAAATGTGTAAGAGACAGTAGTATGGTGGTTAATAAAGTTCCTGAGTTCAAATCCTGGTCTATTCCTTCTTATCTCTATGATCCTGGGCAAGTTGCTTTACAATCTAAACCTTCGTTTCCTCTTTTGTAAATGGGTTAGAAAATAGTACCTACCTCACAAAGTTGTGTGAGATTCAGAAAAGTCAAGTATGTTTAGAATAATACTCAGCATGTAGATGGTGTTCATTAAAGATGACCTATTATTATCTAACAAATACTCAAATATTTTATGCCCCATAGCCCTTTGACTTGCATGAGTAATCGAGAAAAGAAAACTAATTTTCGCTTCCATGCTGAATAGATGTAACTTAGAATTAATTTAAAAATTAAGAAAAAGTATGAAATGTTAATATCAATATCTGTATCTACTGACGTATAAATGCTTATAAATTTAAATATCATGCTTAAAAATAAAGAAATGTATTCTTAATATAAAATATTCCAAATATAAAAGAAACAGAATATTTTAAGGAATCATTTTATATAGAGAATTTTCAATATTTATTAAATAATTTCTGAAATACTGTAACTTAATGTAATACTTTCCATGTAAATTCCATAATACACTTTTATATTCCACAAATTTGTTCACTGGTACTATGTATCACTATTGCCTGGATTTTACAGACCACTATATATTAAAAAGAAAACATTTAGTTTGGCATTTCTTTCATAGAATAAAGCAGGCAACTAGCTATCTTAAACTAAGTTGTAATATGCACTAAACAGTCGATGACTTTAACAATCATACAATGTAGTCTTTCACCTAAACCACTCTGACTTTACTATAAAGCAATATTAATTTTCAGCTCTCATTCAGATTTCATCAGAAAATGGAGAAGTCAAGTTTCTTTATACTTGGTAAATTTAACACAAGATACAATTTCCTCAAGAGAAATCTATTTTTACTCTGATTTTAACAGAAGCTAGGAGGTTAAATTAAAATGACCAATCACATTTGTTTTTAAATAAAGGCATTATCCATAATGACATCCACAAGAAAACAGAAAACTAATAAAAATCACCATATCCAATTTACGACTTATGTCAAATAAAACAAAAGCCATAAAATAATCAATTACAAATTCACTAGCAACTTTCTATTTGGTGTAAAAATAATTCTAATAAAATATATTCATAGCAATTCTCAAAGCCCATCTCTTAAGATACAAGCATATTTATCTACAAAACACGCAACTAATTTTCTTCTACATGTTAAACAAAAAAAAAAAAGACTCACAACTTTCATTGCTTCATTTTTCTTCTACTAGCCAGCTACACTACTATACTATCTAATATCTCTGTATTAATGATTCCAGATTAGTAACTCACTCGTTTCTGGTTATAATTTAACTACCATATTAGATTTTTCTGAGTGTACTATTCCCACTATAATCTATTTGACTTTCTATTGATGTCATTTACCTACATACAAATACACCAATCGAAGTTAGTCAGTTTCTTATTATAATCATGGTGTATTAGTTTAATTGTTTAAACTCTGTGATGTGATAAATCACATCGAAGGGTAGAAACACATACATTACAATTCTTTCACTTCACATAGAGAATCACCAGGCACTTGCACAAAACATATCCGTCACACCCAGGGTATGTGCACAGTCACGTTACCAGCCATGACAGGTCAGCCATCCTCATTATCTGTGCCGCTGTGGCACACCTGAGCTCCCTGCCCCTTCACGTCACGTTCAGAGCAGCTCTAAGGCAGACTCACGGGCTGTGTCCTGGGAGTCCTCCTCCACTACCTCTCCATGGCAACCGCAGCCACAGAGAAGCCGTCCACCTCTTACGCAAATGAAAGGAGGCCACAAATGTCAGCAGTCACAACATCCCCCTTTTCCCTCCCTACTTAATTTCCTTCTTAAAGTAACAGTAATGCATTCTTCTTATTCTGCATCTGAAAGCACCTTCCCAACCATTTAATGGCTAGAAAAGCAACTTAGGAAAATCAGAGTTAAAAATTCATCTGTATGACCACTTACATAACCTGACTGAGCATCCAAAGATGATTATAATTTGCAGAGTTTCATTTACCAGCCCAGCAGCTCAGCAAGACTTCTTTGTATCTAGGCATTCTAGCCTTCGAGATAAGAGTCCTTTAAGATATTAACTATCCTGTAATTTGCCTTTCTTTAAAAAGACAGACAGAGAGAGAAGAGAGACCATCCATTATGATTATTAGGAAAGGATCAGTACTCAAAATGCACTGTTTCTTTTGCAGTCTCATGTATTTAGAAAAATCCAGGTTTTTAGTTTTTTGTTTTTTTTTACTTTTGAACCAAATAGCCAATTATCTAGTAATAATCTATAAAAGGGGGAAAAAAATTGAACAGATTATCCTTCAACTATTATCAGGTTTAGCTTATATTGTCATTGTTTGAAGTTTTATTTCCTAGATATATACTTAAAGAAGCAATATAATGGCTGGTTTACAGTTCATATGGTTACAGAGACAGGAGAGCAGATGTACTCCCCATTTATAAAACCATGACTAACAGTAACCGATAACTATATAAATGTCAGGTTTTAAAATATGTTTTAACTCATATGCTGCACCAAAATATCAAATTCTTTAAGTTATTACCCAGCATGTGATTGTCAAATAATAAGAATTCCAACTGAAATAGTGTGGAACAAGATGCTATTGGCGAACGAACAATATAAATGTGGTGGGTTTAGCACCCTCCAAATTGGAATTCAAAACAGTTATGTTTACATGGAGAATAATACAAGAGAATAATCTGTAAATTTTAAAAAATATCTAGGTGTGTGCACACATTTTTTAACTGCGTGATGAAAAGGGCAATTTGAAAACTTCAGTTATTCAGCAAACATGTACTAAACACCTATCAATGTGCGAGGTGCCCTACACCTTAGGGACAGGCAGACATGAGGCATTTTCATGGAGGGGCAGTGGGAGCTGTACCTAAAGCAGCCTGGCCCAGCCCAGCCCCGTGTTTCAGGAGGCTGCCCAGAGGGACCGGCGGTGAGTCTCAGGATGAAGTTTCAGTCTACAGCAGGAAAAGAATCACGAGATTCAGGGCAAACCATGATGGCTAGAAATAGTGCAGTAAGCGAGGAGAATCCCAAGTAGGTAGGTACTTAGCCTTTCTGAGGTTCAAGTGTAAAACAGAGGGGTGAGGGGGAACATTGGCAGGAGAAGAATCAAGGCCTTTATCTTGTGGTCTAGGGTTAGGGTACAGGATTTTAGATAACACAATGACACAATCAGATTACAAGTTACTCAAATTATTAACAGCTTTTAGTTCTAAATGTTTAGTGGGAATCCCCATGCCACTACTGTCCCTCCCCCAAAAAAGTAAGACAAAAAAGAAGGAATGCCTATGCATTTATTTGAATATAGCAGTCGCTAACTGCACAGAGCAAGATGCTAAATCAATATACATATACACACATACAAACATACATGGCAAAATTTTATTTTGCAAACCTTGACAGGTCAACCCCTTTGTGTCAACAGACCAGGAGTCTAGTCCCAGCAATACAGCAACCATTACGAAGCTGTATGTGCCTGGACTACTGGCCAATCCTGCAGAAGCCATGCCTGGAAAACATGAGAAATGCACCTCCCGCCTAAAAGTTTCCTTCCAGAATGTACTACCCCAAAGTGAAGGATTTGTTCAGGTTATCTGTCTCCCAGGCTAGACTTTAAGGGTAAAAGCCATATTTTATTCATTTTTATATTTCTAACATCTAGAACAATATTTGCTCCAACAGGGGGAAAAAACATACTTTGAACCAATGTTCTCCAGATTCCTTTCAGATAAGATTCTAGGATTTTAATAGTCAACTTCAAAAGTGTCAGCCAACTTGGGAGTGGACCTAAAATGTAAATTACATCATCAAATGCTTTCTTTAACTTTCTTTTGACTATTTCTGTTTGTCTCAACACATGACTGAGTGAATGCTATTTTCAAAAAATTAACATTTTTCAGAATTACCACTAAGCACTTTATAAATGCTGTATATATAAATTTTACACATTTTCCAAATCACTGGCAATACTGACACTGACAAATGCTCTCGGATCAAAGTCTCTGACATTACAGCACCATTCTGGCTTTATACCATAGTCATCAGTATCAATTTAACTACCTAGATGTCTTCCTTCCCACACTAAAGAGATATGACAATTCAACATGCTGGTTTCAGGGATTTATGTACTCTAATATTCTTCATAATTCACAATTACTGTATTATGATTATTGATTGTTAAAAGGGATTCTGAAGAAATAGCAACTCCTCTTCAATTTTCCAAAGAGTTAATATATTTCACATTCATCATTCTAATTTACTTAGACAGAGTTATAATATCCAATATTCAAGGAAGAAGCATCTTAACTAATCCTGAGCACACTAGAAAACACTACTAACTAGAATGTCTCAGAGCATTAAAGTCAGGAAATATGCAATTGATAGTGAAGCTTTAGAATGAGTTATTTCCTGAGACTATAACACAGTCACTATTCTATCAAGTCTTTGACAACAGAACAACTGTTATCAACCTTTTCAAGTTCCTCTTATGTCTGAGATCACAGAATCTGAAGATTAACATAAAAATCATCTTCTAGCTATTATACCCATATGTAATACTACCAGAAAATGGGTGAGGATGAGAATTAGATGTGTTTTTTTAGGTATCTAGATTATTGACAGCCAGCCATTTTAAGTGTGGGGATCTCTTTTTAATAAAGAATTCTATAGTCCTTCAGGTGGTAATAGTTATAATTTTACTATCTGTTGATTTAGAAAATATATCAATAATGAAAGTTATAAGCAATACTTTTATATTTGCTTGGATTTCATTATTTCCAACAGCATCTATATTCTACCAATCTATTTAAAATATAGCAGCAACAAATATATAAAATGATTAAAATATCATCACCAGGTTCAATATATCACAAGAATGTAAAGACTGCCTGACATGAGAAAAATTTGTTTTTTACAACTCACTATATAGACATATTAAGCCAAAATAGTGATTAAAGTTCCATACCTATTCTCAGCAAAATACTCAGAAAGTTATAATTAGAAGATAATTTTTGAAACTACATAATTCATGAAAAGTTAACTGCAATCACTGTATTTAACTGTGAACTACTAAAAGTATCTCCATTAAACTCAGTATTGTATCAGTAACACAGTTTAATACTTCCCTATAGTCCTAGACAATGCAATAAAATAAGAAAAAAATTTCAAGATATATAAAAATTGTAAAGGATCAAACAAAATCATTTCATTTGTAGCTGATACAATAATCTTATTAGAAAAATCCAAAAAAACCCAACTGAATTGGTTAGTATGAATAAGAATTAAGTATGAAGGCCATATAAAAAATTAACTTGCAAAAATTGATTGCTTTAATATACTTTCAAATGTATCACAAGCAAAAGAACAACAACAACAAAAAGTACATATATAGGGACAAGACAAATGTGGCAAGAAGCTAATCACTATGAATTTAACTGAAAGAAATACAGGTAGTTAATATTAATCTTTTCATTTTTCTTTAAGAAAAATAACACACCCTCAGTCTAAGGTTCCATACAACGTATAATAAGTAAATTCAAGATACTTCCTTCGTTTTCAAATCTTCTCACATTGCCCAGTTACTCACCAGTAGTTTATTGATCCTAATTCACTACTAAATAAATCCTGAGGGCATTTAAACTTATTTTCTGCTCTGGACTCTTCACTTCTGATTCTTCATTGACTAATTTCCTCTTATATCAGCTATTATTTCAACCTTTGGCCCATATAAAGGTTAAATCTAACGTGGACCCCTAGAACAACTGCCTCAAGCCTTTTAAATCCAATATATGATTTCTACTACCTAAGTTGCTGAGGAACCACATGTATAATAAAAGAAGCAAATAACAGCTCCTCTTTTATACGAGTATTTCATATAGCACAATTCCCCAAAATGATGTGCAATATCTCACTGTACACACTTTATAAACAGCACTAGCTTAAGAGGATATTTGTCTTTGGCTTTATAGACAAAGCATGTTTATTTATATCATTTTGCTTATTTTGTTTAACTTGCTTTGTGAGCAGAGAAAGGCTTTTTTAATGATGGTGATGAAATCTCATGTTTTTCAAATCAGGATGCTGGTAGAAATAACTTATAACCTAAAATTATTAAATTTGTTTTTATTTATTAAAAGCACTTAATGAAATTGTTAAATATCTAATAATGAAATTTACTATTTTTATTAAATGTTTGGGAGCTAGCACAAAAAAATCCTAGCTCACAAAAAATTCCACCTCAGAAATCAAATATTCAACCAAAAGGATTAATGATTTATTCTTACTCTCCTCTAGACTGGGTATTTGGTGAGAGAAAAACATAAAGTATCCATGTTGTATCCTCTGGATTGTGGCAGCTCCTCAGATAAAACATTAAGGTTTTCAATATTAACTAGAAATAGCACAAGATAATAAAATTAATAAAAATGATTTTAATTGAAGAATTTTTTCTTCCAGTTTAGATTCCTTGAGTATACACTCCAATAGCACACTCTTTCAGCTTATGTTCATTACAAGTTTAATTCTATAACAATTTAAGTAATTAGTTAATACTATACTTTCCCACTAGGCATCAAGCTCTACAAGAGCAGAAACTTGTCCGTCTTGTTCTGCACGAGAGTTCAACTACCTACCATGAAGACCTTCAATCTACATTTCCTGTGTGAATGAAAGTAGATATCAAAGTGAAGCTAATAAGGATAACTTTCTAAAACAGGCCTTTAAAATGCAGAATATTTTTTTCTTAAAAGTATTGCAGAATAAATATAAAAGTGACTGTTACAACCTGAATTAGGTTCTCAAATGTTTAGACTTTGTAACGAACAAGAAGCACAACATTTTTGATCAAATAATATGCTATGTCATGAAATCATGCATGTTAATTAGAAAACTAAAGAAAGACAGCGGTTCCACAGTAATTATTCAATAAAATGGAAACAATCATACAAGAGCAAGAGAATGTTAATTATGGTAAAGCCATGTGATACAATATTAAGTAGTCATTTGAAACTGATATCTATAAGAAACTTTAATCTTGTTGAGAAATACTAGCTGTAGATAATATTCTGGGGGAGAGCCACAAAATATGTACAGTATGATGCCAACTGTGTTTTAAAATCTATACATGTGTAATTATATGTTAATATGCATATGTGTGTAAATATGCCTGTGTACAGATAGACGTGTATATATATGTGCATAAGTGTATCTATACATGTACAGATGAAATATATCAAATAGTTAATAGTAGCTATTTCTGGATGGTACAGTTATTGCGTAACTATAATTTTTGTATGTGAATCTTCCAAATGTTCTGCCATAAACGAACAAATGAATAGGAGGAGGCGAGAAAGATGTACCATATACTATGCTTCACACCACAGTTTCCACAGCATAAGCCTTAGTATCAATTCAATCACTTATAGTCATCGGACAAATGAGTGAACCAAATATAATATTTCCAAATACCTCAGATTGGCATCACAGCTGACAGATTAAAGTAAATGAATACAGAGCTGGCACTTTTCCTGTGTTGCTGAGGGCTATAAATTATGAGAGCTTGAAAGCTACCAGTTCTCAAGTATGGTAGACTCTGCTTGAAATAAAGAAAGGAAAGATAACCCATTTTTCTGACATTAACAAGCTATAGCTCATATTTCTACATGGAGAGGGATGAAAACGCCCATCCCCTTTCCATTATCCTACTTGTGAGATTCTTGACAGAAAAAAATAACGACCTTAAATACAGAGCAAGCAAGATGTTCATCCTAACAGCATTTATTCTGAAAAAGAACTGAAAGTTACCATGCAACAAAGTTCTGTATGTTACCCTTGTGTCCTCATGTCATTTTCTGTTGGAGAGATTTATATGATTGGGAAATAAAATTAGTGTTGTATTTTCTCTCCAAATATAACATGGCTGAAGCAGTATATTACCCTCACAAAGTAGCCCTCCACCTCACACACACTTTGGTTTCAGGATATTAAATCAATTCTGCCCTTATCTAGGGCTGGAGAGTCTGAGAACTCTTGAGACTGTCTCCCCAGGGCTTTCAAATATTAATATTGGTCTCTATCCCCTTAAGACTCGCCGGTAAGGCCATTGCCTTGCTAGACTCTGGTGTAGTCATGTGCTCTTTGAGCTGTCTGTCGCCATGCTTCCTGGCTTTGGCTCCCTCCCCCACCTTGGGAGGTGAATCTTCTCTCTCCCTTCTCTTTCTCACTCTATTTTTAAATAGACTATATATTTTTTAATCTAAAAAAAAAAAAAAGACTCACAGGTACCTATTTATGTTTTTCTGTGATATACTAACATTTGCAATAATTTATAAGTAATGGTGTTTTCTTACGATGATTTTATTTTCCATGGTTTATAGCGCATTTCTAAGCTGTTTCTCTTATTTTTACCCTCACTAAACATTATATTCTAACTTGACTAAAAGAAAACCCCACTCTTCTTTTAAAAAAAAATTGATAACCAGGACAACTCAATGTTTAAAGAGCAGCAAGTAAAATGTGGCTAGATATGCCACAAAACATCCCTATACACAAAAGATAGTACTTTGGAAAATATTTATAATAATTTTATACCTTGACTCTCACAAATATTAATACTGAAACCCTATATACTATGGACACGTTTTAGAATTTTCCCAAAACAGAGATATAAATTAAAGCAGCTGCGCAGAAAGTTTTCTGATCCAGAAAAAATTATAACTGTGAAGTAAAAAAGCAAATAGTCCAATTACAGGAACTACACAGCTTTCAATAACAAAATCAAATAATTTTTAAAACCGTGATAATGAGACTTACCACCCTACTCCATGAATTTACCTTCTGAGCATTTGTTACATGTCTTCAAAAGGTAATATTCCCTAAGCATGTTAAGGTGAATTTTTAAGGCCTAGGAACAACTGTCTTAAAATTTCTAGTTTACAAGTGGCTATCTAGTCTTAATCTGGTGAAATAAGTTCCTGGAGCTTCATTTCAGGACAAGAAAAGGTAAGCCTAAGTAATATAAGAGAATAGAAAGAGTTTATTTTCAAACAAACTGAGGCTCACTTCTGGGTTCTGTCATTTGCTAGCTGCATGATATAAGGCAAGAGACTCTTCAAATCTCAGCTCCTTTCATCACAGAAAATTACACAGTGCCATCTGCCTCATAAAATGATTTTAATTCCTGAAAGAGATAACTGATGTAATATCCCAGATACAGAGTATTCAATTTATGTTAGCTCTTGTGCTGCTACACAAATACTACAATTTCTTTTAACTGACCAAATAACTTTACACATAAGGTTCAGACACAATTGTAACTGTTTCATATACTACCGGCAGTATATGCAGAACATTATTTTTTTTAAATGATGTTGAAGTTTAAGAAAGTTATAATGTATTAATAAAAAAACCCAAATATTAGATCATGCTCCACAAAGTTAACCTCAGGTGGCACCGTAAATATGTGTTTGCTTACTTGGGTGCTTCCGGTAAGATGCATCTCATTAGTTAGACATGTATCCTTGTTAGGTAAGCATAAAGTAAGAGAATAAATACATTCGCAATCTGCCTGTATATATATGCTATTGTTTTGATTCAGGAATAAGACATGTCTTTATTCATCTAAAGACATGTACAAATGGAAGTCAAGTTTCCAATGACTGCTCTTAAAACTGAAGGCGTGTTTCACAAGTTAGTAACAGCTGTTGCAGGCTCTTAGGTTTGTACTGGCTCACCACACACCATGGCATGCTTTAGTCATGTGGAAAGTCCCCCCACACAGTGTTTTAACTCATTTTGAAACTGGTGACGACAGTTCCTCCTATAACTCATCTGGGCAAGTTTATTTAAAAGAACAATTTTTCAAAAAGCCACAGAGGTTCTCTCCCAAGACTGTTGAAGTGTAATTATGGGCAAGTGTAACTATGGAAAGAGAGGTTAACTAAAAGTAAAAAACACAAAAAATAACAAGAACAAATAAAAACTTCAGTCTACCTAACAAAGTAATTTTAGTAAGACCCATTCATGCACCACCCTACCCACCCTTCCCCCCCCCCCCGGGGGGGGGGGGACAGCTAGATACCATACGTTAATGTGTAAAGCTAGACTAGTTTCCTCTCTTTTAGAAATATAAAGTATAGGTCAATATACACAAACATACATATACCTACATATTTCTATTTTATCTGTAAATTACGAGGTCCAACAATTAGGTTTGCAAAGCATCTTAGAAAAAATGCTACATACTTCATTGCTGAATATCACTACAGTTACCTTCGAAGTACACCCCATGGGAAGCTATGCACTGACACCAGCACCTAGTCCACCTGTCAAAGCAATTTTGGAACTATTTTCTGTTGTTATTTGCTAAGGGCTGACAATTGAGTTCACGAACTTACCATCATGTGCTTATGCTGGCAGTAGTATACAAGTAACTGTATTGCAACAATCTCCCTGCTCACTTGATCTGGCCCCCAATGGCCTTTTAATTTACCTGAAAATAAAGAAAATACTAAAAGGAAGACATCTGATGACATTCAGGGCATCAAGGGTAACGTGATGACAGCTCTGATGGCCATTCCAGAAAGAGTTCTAAAATTGCTTTGACAGGTGGAATAGGCACTGCTGTTGACGCATAGCTTCCCAAGGGAAGTACTTTGAAGGTGACCATAGTGGTATTTAGCAACTAGGTATGAAGCACTTTTTCTAGGGTGAGTTCACAAACTTAACTGTCGAACCCATACATAGTATTTATAGTAATTGTATAATATTTACAGTAGCGATATACATACACAGTAAAGACAAAAATGGGAGGATAAACTATCGTTTTTTAAATTTTAGAGTTGTGGGGTACAAGTGGGGATATCCTATATAATTAGGTAGCATGCAGGTGAAGTTTAGACTTCTAGAGGGCCCTCTCTCCCTGATAGTGGACCAGGTACCCAGTGTGTTGCCATGTGCTCCCCCCCTCCCTCTTCCATCTCTCCCTACCCTAGCAGTGTCCCGTGTCTGAGGATCTTACCCTTGTGCTAGTGTAAACCATAATATTTTTAAATGGTTACCTCATGGAGGGGAGAGGACAGAGAAGACAAACTTTATAACAATATTTTGTTTTCTAGATTCCACTTTGGACCCTTACAAATATTTTATGTAATTGTTAAATAAAAAATGCTAAATGAAAACAACCTCTAAAAATCAAAAATAAAATGTGACAAATGAATTTCATATGTACTGGGTGGTGGCATAACCACATAGAGAGGAACAAGTGACAGTAAAAAACATTAATTCAACTATATATCCCTAGTGAGACATATTCTAAGGACAAAAGAAAGCACAGAAAAATGTTGTTGGTGGTCTTGGCATTACTACCCTGAAAATGCTGTGCATATATCATGAGATGAAGCAAATAAGTAATTCTATCATTCCAGGAGTCACTGAGAACAAGCTTTCTCATTGTGAAAAAAGGGAGATAGATATAAGTGTAAGATCAAAGAGGTGAAGGGAAAACCCTATAGTCTTGATTTTTATTTTAAAATATGTAGGTTTACCCACACATATACATACACACACACACACACACACACACACACACACACACACACAGAGTCCACCAAACAGTCCTGGAAGCAACATCAAACCCAGTAACAATGAACACACCTAGCATCCAACCCCCAGACACCATCTCCCATCACCTCTGGTTCATCGATAGAACCCTTCAATAGGTAGAGATTAGGAGCAAGAGTATACCTGATTGTAAAAAAGTAGGAGCAAAGACTTGAAAGCAGGAAGAGGCACTGGCCTATGTGGATGAGCAAATGACCCAGAAGGCAAGAAGAGGCTAGAAGGCAAGAGTACCTGCAGTGAGACTTGCCAGAGGGGCCCCTCATGTCTAGCCAGACTGCCAGGAGAAGCAGCTGATCTGGAAAGTTATGGAAGTGATTCCTGATCCTTGAAGGGAGGTAGGAGTCACTCAGCTGGCTCCTCCTATGAATGATAGTATTCAATCTTTACGATGCCCGTGTGTGGCAGGCATGAACTCTCATTATTTACAGATAAGGATGCTAAAACTTAGCTATCACATGGAGAGCACATAGGAAAGCCCAGATTCTAAGTCCAATCATGGTTTCCTAATACAGGGTTGTTTCCACAGGCCAGTGGAGTAGGCGCCTCGGGGTCTGGGAAAGGGAATGGTGTTGATGTAAGGACAGATTAGAGAGGCATGGACCAAGCTGATTAGACAGAAGATTCCAACCTTCTCAGGATCCCGCAGAGGCAGAGACTCTGAGCACCTACTGATACATCCCATTCTAGAGAGCCCACTACCCCCAGCAACATCCCAGGTATCAGCATTCACCTGGTGAATATCTTGTTGTTTTTCATCCTCATTTTAATGTTACAAACCAGTTCATCAAATTCCAACTCTCATTAAAATAGTTACATCAAAAAAGGAAGCAAAATTTCACAAAAGAAATATTCCCTTATTACATAACAAAAATTGCTGAAATCCCAAATAAGGCACGCTAAAAGGAGGAAGCTAGTTTAACAAACATTCAAACTTGCCAGGAAAGTATAAGCGTATTAGTTGGAATTCCACAAACTTAATCTTTATTTCTACATATAAATAGCACATATTACCTGAGCAAACAGACAGAAAAATATCTTCTTTGGCTATTTGTGTTGATTCATGAATAGAGAACTGGGTGAAGTTTAGATATCTAAGAGCCCTTGTCAGATTTTTAATATTCTACAGTCATTTAAAGAGAAGCCATCGATTCAGGCAGAGCAACTGGCATGATCAGTCCCCTCTTTGTGCAAAGTCTTACACACTCCATCAAACACAGAACCCAGCACTATCCCCCAACCCTCTCCTTGAGGAGCTCAAATACCACTCAGGTCCTCTTCCTCAGGAGGCTGACCCACCCAGCACCTGAATCTGACAGTAAGCACCTGAATCCGACAGTAAGAGAAGAGAATGAACACAAAGAGAATGCCTTCACAGGAA
This sequence comes from Tarsius wallacei, assembly GCA_963574415.1. Taxonomy (NCBI): domain Eukaryota; kingdom Metazoa; phylum Chordata; class Mammalia; order Primates; family Tarsiidae; genus Tarsius; species Tarsius wallacei. Next base: position 26,790 of record CAUYQG010146643.1, read on the forward strand.
GGCTGCTCACAATGGGGGTGTGTGCCAATATTACCTTTCACTTAAATGCAGATGAATCCTGCCATAATAAAATCATTAATCTCAAACTTCGATAAACCAAAAAGATTTCTATATTTTAGCATCTGTTTCAAAGATGCTTCTATTATTTAATGACCTAAACTCCATAGTAAATGTCATAAATGTTATAAATTACCCACCACAGACACATGCATTTTCATACTTTCTGTTTTCTTCTCACTGTTATTCTCCTTTGGATAACCAGGAATTGGTTAGACTCTGGAATCTAGTCTCATACTGTGTACTGAATAGCTATCTTAGCATTTTCTTTTACAAGCATCATATTAAAAGGTGTTAAGCAGCTACCATACTCAGTAGATGCCACACAAACACTCCGATTTTGGTTTAAATTGTGCAGACTAGTGAAGAGGAAAGAATAAAAAAATGTTCCCAAGCAGAAAGAACAGCTTCACTGTTTTTCTCAAAGGCGAGCCAGTATCTGGGAAGACAGCATAGCAAAACAAGCATGTGTCTCAGTTTCACAAAGGCTGAGGACATTTTTATTTAAATAATGCTAAAAAGGAGAAAAATCTTGTTTTAATCCCCAGAGTTCTTTAAGAGAACTGGAAAAGTATTTTTAAAAGACCCTAATGAACCCAGGTACCATTAACAATAGACTGACTATGCATGTTTTTAAATATCCTGTGGATCACATGTAGCATCTTTATTGCTTTAAAAAAAAAAAAATAAGATTTTGGGGGAGGGATTGTTGGCATTTTGGGTTGGAAGGCCAAGAGATATTTATAGAGAGGTAAAATATATGCCCTCTTCTGATTCCCAAATGATCATTTAATATCTGGGTGGCTAAGTTCAGAAAAATATGAGCACAATTATTTATTCAAGCAAATCTTCCTTCCCTTTGTAAAGAAGTGGGAAAATGTTAACTCTCAAGCCTCTGTCATATGCTACTGTCATAGACAATGTTGAGATGTCTTCCCAACATCAGCCATACACTTTGTCTTACTACATTAAGAGTACCATGTACCTAAGATTTATGACTTTATGGGGGACAAAGAACTGAAATGGAATGTCTGCTTAACAGAAATCCTGGAAAAAGCTGGAAACACCCATGGGCACAAAAGCTGGTAAAGAAAAGGAGGTTGCAGATGCATCATAACTGCAAAATGGGAACAGCAAGACTCAAGCATACAACTGATTTATAAACTCAAAGGGTCTATAGCTACATCCTCAAACTATGTAAACTGCTCAGTACTCAGATTTGAAAAGCAAGGAGGGCACTGCTCTGAAAAGACAAATGAAATGAACCAAAACAAGCATCTGAAATTCCTTCCTGGCTGGCTTACCCAGAACTCAGAGAGCATTTCATGACTTCAAGTGACCTCTTACAAAGGAGAAACCTGTAAATTACAATGCTGCCTACTGAGTGCACCCATAGGAATTCGGCAACCTGCACAGAACTGCCTAAAAATTTAAGAATGAAAACAGAAGGAAACATTCCCACCCTTAGTCAACCCCACCCCCAAAGCAAAGTGAAGGAAAGGCCAAACTGTGTAACTGCAATCAGCAGTGTGACAGAGTGGAAAGAAGATGCGTTTGTGATGGAAGACCTGCTGCTTCTAAGTAGCAACTCTGCCCTAGTGGCAGTGAGATCTGGGACTAGTGACCTAGGCTGTCTAGGGTATCCATGAACCATTATGGATCTCATAGAGAACATTTTAACAGGCATGCATTGTTAAAATTATGATGCAATTGTAATTGCTAATAAATTCAGTTTAAGATTTGTTATAAAATAGTGCTTACGTGCTAACATATCATCCAAAGCACTAGTGGGCCAATCACCTCTAACAAACATCCCCTTAACAGAGAAGAGTTTGCTTCATTACCAAGCATTAACACAACCTAAATTTATGGAAGAAATTAATGAGATAGCTAAAGGCTGTGCCTGTTGCACAATCCCAGGCTGCACCATTCACAATGTATTCTGAAGTTGGCAGCACAGTGGTCCTAGGTCCCCTTCCCACTCTGATAGCACCATTAAAAATGTGTCCAACTGAGATGTTAAAGCAAATACACAAAGACACAAATCTGCTCTGCCATATCAATATAAATCCCAACATGCTTCACCTTCCTTTCAGATTAATCTAACATATCAGAAACCAGTGCCTGGCGTAGAACAAAGTTGCCCTTTCCCCATCCACTGAGCTATACATGAGACCCTCCCAGGACCCAGGTGCCAAGCTGCTTCTCTGAGTCAATGATGGATGTCTCTAGATACACACACACAGATTCACCCAATCCAACTTCTGACCAACTGTATGAATAAAAATGCCCAGTAGATGGCTAAGGTTAGAAATGGAGCTGAATGTGCTAACAGAAAGCCAAGAGCTACAACATGATGTTTCATCACCCTGGTGATCTCATTATCTACTGTTCTAAGCAACTCATCTATATAGCTGCTGAGGCCCCAGAACCAGAAAATAAACACGAACCTTCTTAAAAAGCAAATTTAACCTAGCTCTGCAGATGGACTACAGGTAAGAGTCCCAGTGGAAGCTCCAAAATGTCCATACAGGAAGGATGCAGGGTCATCTGCTTGGGGTGAGGAGGGCAAGAGAAGGTGGCTTCACCACAAATTGCACATGCATAGTCAGCACATGGCTGTACACAGGTACACTGACTGAATGCTTTGAGGGAGCTAAGAGTGTGATGTGATTGAGGGGGTGAAGGGGGGCAGATAAGGCTTCTCAAGGTACCCTCTGCTGTCCCCACAGAGTACCTAATCAAAAAGCTGCTGTTATAAAGTTCAACTGATAATCTTATTGTTTAGAAATTAGAATATATTTTCTCTTCGAAAAAATTTCACGAGTGGTGTCTTAACCAACCCATAAAAGTCCATAAACTGCCCTCAAAATAATAAAATATTAACACAGAACCCAATTATTGATTATAACAACGTTCTATGTGGGGGGAGGGGAAATTCACTTAAAATTTGCATTCAAGAAGCCAGAAACCCATTTCCCCTGATATTATTCACAACTTTAAAATAATGGCCTCAACAAGGTCAGCCCCACACTACAGAGGGATTGTTTTGTAAAAGGCATTGAAAAAAATGAACTTTTTATTATTAAAAAATTCCAAATATATATATATAAAAGAGAGAACAGTAAATCCTCACATTTACATTCTCACTCATCTTCAACAATTATCCACACTATTCCATCACCTGAGATCCACCCCTTATACTTTTTGCTTCTCATAGGAGCAAAACTCTATGGGAACTTTTATTTATAATGATTGGAATGCCACTGGAATTTATAGGACAGACACTAGAGTTGCTAGAAATCCCATGAAGCCCAAGACAGTTTCTAAATGCAAATCCTAGAAGTGCTGTTAATAATCCTGCAACAGAACACTGGTGAGCATCTGGATCAATGAGAACTTCTGTGCTTGATGTTGAGGCCACTGACACCCGCAGAGCCAAGATCAAACCCAGGAAAATGGGAAATACCCCGTTATGTGAGCACCATAAATATCATACAAAATGCCTGCCTGATTAACCCATTTTGTAAGCAAAGAGAACAGGTAAAAATAGAGACTTTGTAATCAAAAGTTAGAATGTTTAAAATAAACATTAAGAAGTGTTTTTTAAAAAGAGAGAGTAAAGCCAGATTTACCTTTTTTGAATTAAAAACTCCCTAAAAACCTACTGTTGTTAAAACAGTATAGCATTAGCAGAGGAAGAAATAAATTAGTGGACTAGACCAGGAGTCTACTCCATGGAAATTCTGTGAGAAAAGGATTTTTCATTTAGTAAACAATCCTGGCAAACTGGCTTTATCTTGGGGTGGGGGGGAGGAATGAACTTCGTACTGCATAATAAATACAAAAATAAGTACAAATGGATTAAAGATCTAAATACATGCAATACCAATTACACTGAATTCAAAGCATCAATTATAACACAAATCATTATTTTAGGTATCACTGAAAGAAAAAAATACTGTTAGTTAGCTATGATACACTGTTATAAGAAACAGTTTCAGAGATGCGAAAGTGTTAAAAAAAAAAAAAAGATGTACTTTCAAATCAGTAAAATATTACTTGATAACCTAAACCTATTTCTACTAGAAATATTGGAAGAGGCCAGGCTCGGTGGCTCAGTCTACAATTCCAGCACTTTGGGAGGTCGAGGTGAGTGGACTGCCTGAGCCCGTGGGTTCAAGACCAAGATGGACAACTTGGCGAGACCTCGTCTCTACAACAAATAAGTAAAAAATTAGCCGGGTGTGGTAGCACGTGCCTGTAGTTCCGGCTACTTGGAAGGCTGAGGCAGAAGGATCGCCGGAGTCCAGCAGGTCGAGGCTGCGGTGGCCGGAGCGTGCCACTGCACTCCAGCCTGGGTGAAGGAGTGAGACTCCAACTCAAAAAAAAAAAAAAAGAAATATTGAAAGAAACTTTAAGAGAATATTTGTATAACTGCAGGTTAGAAGAGAAAACAAGTTGACAGACTCAATTATAAAGAAGCTTTAAAATTCTGTATGATAAAGGCACCATAAACAGAACTAAAGTATAGACTGAGAGAATAACTGTAAATAATATATCTTATAAAAATAAAAGCATAAAAATATAAATACAGGATTATGTACCAAAGATGTTTACTACGGTGGTCTGCAGTGAGAAAAATAAAAACAAAATTGAAAAAAGAGAAGCAAAACCAAAACCAATGAATGTGCTCCATCAAAATAATAACTGAATTAGGTAAATTCTTATTATAGATGGTATAATGAATTGAAATCTATATGTAATGAACTAAAGGAATGTCTACATCGAACTCTTAAGTGGGGGGAAAAAAGTAACCTAGAGTGTAATATATACAGTAGCCCATCCTTTTGATAAAAAATAAAAGTAAAAATAAAAAATTAGGAACCTATTCTCTCTCTCTGGCTATTTATTTCTAAAAACAGAAAAGTGTAGAAGGAGACAGAGCAAACTGTTAAAAGCTCAGAGAAGAAAAACAGAAAGACAGAACAACCTGGAGATCAGGGTCTATCAATTAGATACTTTCTCCAATAAATGAAACTAGAATTATTTTTCTGACTCTGAAGGAAGCTCTTCTCTGCAAACCTTTTCTCAAGTCAGAACATATACATCTGAGACACTATTCTGCTACTAGCAGTTATGACTTTTCTACGTTAGCATATAAAGTTTCTTATGTATAAAATGTGAAAACTGGACTAGGTAGTACATTTTCAATATTCTACTCAACCTTTCCATAAAATTGCAAAAAAAAAAAAAAAAAAGCCTTCCCATCGTTTACATGATTTTATCATTCAATAAAACATAAACTTTATGATAAAAAAGATGAAAACACAATTCTGCTTTATTCTCTTCTAACCACCAATCCACAAAATGTACATTGAAATGGAGATGAAAATAAAGGAATTCACTCATTTCTTTCTAACATGCAAAAATGCTTCCAAAAATTAAACCCTTCAAGCCTGCATTCAGGGAATCTAGTACCATCCGTATCTCTATCTGAGTTCAAGGAAGATCAGTGAGGTACAACTGAAAAGCATATTTAATTTCATGCCCTTAAAACAAAAGCGCCCTACAGGCAATGCCCTTGTGACACAGAGCAATTCAGTTTATTCCAGACAAGTGAAGCAATGGTGGACCACTGCTTTTTCTACAGGGAGCACTCAAAAGGAGCAGAGAAATGCTTCCAGGGGGACAAAAATGGTTTGTGGTCTTCCACAGCTTAACCCTACCCAACAAAACCATTTTTTTAAACTCTGCCAAAACTTACCAATTACATAATCTTATTTCTTAGCATTTAATTCTTCTTATTAGACAGACATGAAATTTAATTTAAGTGAATGGTTAATTAAACTTTTCTCCTTAAAAGGGCAGTAATGAAGTATAAGAAACACTGATCTAGACACACCTAAAAGCCAGACTTACAAATCACATCCAAAAAGATCTTATTAAGTTCTCACCCAAATTCTAGACACATAGCATGGCCCTTAGAATAGTTTAACTATTTTTAGGCATTAGGTGAAAACTGTTACTAGCTAACCATTGGTATAAACAGCCTAACTGCTATATGGGCAAATTTAAATGTTACACTGCCTCTGAATTGTTCAAAATAAAGCAGTGCTAGATTTTAAGCAACTCTGCTAATTGTATGTGTATATAATATTGAGTTAGATTTAGGTAAGTGTATTCGAATACTTTACCCCAAAACAGTCAAAGCATTTCCAAACTGAAAAACTTCCAAGTCTAAGACAATTCTAAGACATCTGAACTCAAAATGCACTCTTCATCGTCTTTATTCTGGCCATAAAGTATGTATAGTTCCCTTACAAGGCCTCTCTCCTAAGTTGCTACTACCTCACACAGAATAAAAAATTTAGTCAAGGAAACTGTTGCTTCAGCCTACTTCCTTCCTGGTTACCCTCTTGTCACTGGGTAGACATTCCAAGATAAATTAGAGTCCACATGACTTTTATCTTCAAAAATTTTAAATCACACAAGTTGTCTGTGTCAAGCAAAAAGTTATAAAAATAAAAATTGAGTGTTTCTAGCTGCAAAAAGAACATGAAACAATTAGTATATTGAATATATTACTATTTTTCCCAGTCACTACAGTTTCTACAAAGAACAGAGAGAACAGAGTAGTACAGTCTCAAGAATCTACAGATAATTTAGATCTATAGTCAATTATTTTAAAAGATATATAAATCCACATCATCTTTATTAAAGACAGAAGAAAAGCAATAATCAGATCAACAATCTTCATTGTTGTATGGGAGAACTAAACTTGTAAAGTGAGAAAATGATTTAACTTTAAAATTTTATGATCTTTTAAGAGGATTTAACTTCTGTGAACATCATAAAAGATTTGCACCACCTGGTGGAAAAGCAAAGACTCAAACACAGTTAAATCTCTTTATTATAGAGTGTTTCTTAACTCCTTTTGGATCAAAGACCCTTTTAGGACTCTGATGAAAGCCAGGATCCCTTCCTCTCCAAAAAGCAGGTATATGCATGCACACTCACTCAGGCACACAAACACACAGAAAATAAGCAGTTTCGACAACTCCTAAACCCATCACTGAAAACATTCATCTATCACTGGGCTGATGTTTCCCCTTAGCTCCCTAGTGTCAGAATCCTCATCCCACCACTGTGTGAGTCCTGCATGGCAGCCACGCCAGATGCCCAGCCTTCCTGGATTCAGACCACACACTCACTGCAGACACTCAAGGGGCCTCATGCTCCCCACTGGGGCACCATCCAGGATCCAGGCTGCTCCTGGGTGGTGGTCTCTCATGTTCTGGCTACACAACTTCCCTTGGTTTCAAGTCTTTTAAACAGAGACATCCACCTGCGTTGGAGTTTACACTGGCAACCTGATACCCTCCCAATGAATTCCTTCTCTGAATTAGAGTCTCTGCTTCTATTCTTTGCAACCAAGAACAATGACTATACAATCCTACTCTATTTTTTTTAGAGACAGGATCTCACTCTGTCACCCAGGCTAGAGTGCAGTGGCCCAATCATACATAGCTCACTGAAGCCTCCAACTCCTAAGTTCAATGATCCTCCTACCTCAGCCTCCCGAGTAGCTGGGACTACAGGCCTGTGCCACCACACCTGACTAAATTCATATTTATTTTTATAGAGATGGGTCTAGCTATGTTGCCCAGGCTGGTCTGTAACTTCTGGCCTCAAGTACCAAAGATGTTTACTCCTCGGCCTTCCAAAGTTCTGGGATTATAGTTATGAGCCATTGTGCTGACCACACTCCCACTTTAATATACGCTGTACCAGGAATCTCCCTGCCTCCAGCACATACACAAAACCAGCCAACCCTATGGCCTTCTCTAGTCAACTTGATGCCAATGGAACAAAAGAGGTTTAAAGAGCTATTGGAAGTGAAGATTAGGACTGAGGATGACCAGTAGCAACATGCAAGAATATCACTTTTGTTAGGCCTGAGGCAGGATTCTTACAACCCCACCCTAAAGAGATGCTTGTTTATCAGCATGACTCTGGTTGGCATTTGAGGCAATTAGGTAAACTGTCCTTCTACTTTATCCTTGATAAATAGCACGGTTTTCAACCAAAGCTGACTGGCAAGGAATTAATGAAAGAAAAGTGGGAAAGAAAAGGTAGGTGGCATAGAAACAAAACACAATATCTGTTGATACATATGCTTGTCCTTAATCCACAAATCAAAGGTCTGCATCATCTTCCCTTCAAAAGTAATACATGAGGACAAATACACCCATGCGTCTTCAACTCAGCTAACCAAGCATTCCAATTTGAAAAAGGCCATCCTGATTTTTGCATATGATCACATATTTTTTTATCTGAAGTATAAGTAGACAAATATAAGTCCTGTCAGTTTAGATAAGCATATAACAAAGACCAAGAAATGATAAGTAATTTGCCTAAGGACACACAGCTAGTTTCTGATAAGGGTAAGGACTTAGGGGATAACAACATTTATTCTATGCGCCAGTTACTCTGCCAGGTGTATAACATGGAGTGTCCATTTTAATCCTCATCACAAGTCTGTGATGGATATATTATACTCATTTTATAATATAAGGAATGGTACTCAGAAGTTAAATGCCTCACCCACAGAGACCCTAAGAGGCAGTTGAGATTCAAAATTCTACCAGTTAATTTCCAAAGTTCATCTTCATCCCTTCCTGGCTTTGGAATTTGGGGAATGAAGGATGGTTCTCAACAATTGTGTGCTATGTCTAGTAATCTCCATAGTCTAGTAAAATCTATAGACCACCCTTTCTGGACGTTTTTAAGTGCATAAATCACACAGACTAAAAAAGGAGAACGATTACACCAAAAGCACAGTTGAAAAATAGTAATATCTGTCCTTTTTTATGAAAGCATTAAATAAGATACAATAAAGCACCTAATAACTATTGTTCTTTGCCTTCAATAGAAATCAATAGATTAAAACATTAAAAATAGTGCATTTGCATGACATTAATGTATAACAGACATACCATGTTCCTTACTTTTTCTTACACAGAATGCTTTAAAAAAGAAAAAGAAAAACAGTAAACAGTAGAATTCATCATTCAGATTTCCTTTTTCATGAAGAACATTTGAAAATAGCAAAACACCCATTGCTACTGCCTATTTTATACACAAAATTCTTTCCTATAGTATCCAATGAAACTTATTTCTCAGCCACATACAACTACATTATCTACAAATATGTTTATTTCAACATGACCTACAGCTCAGCAATATACTGCAGAAGGGAATATAGTTTCATGGATCAGGAGTCAGAAAGTCTAATTTTGCCACCGATAAACTGAACAGTCTCAGGAAAATCATCCCTGGTTAATAAATGAACGATCACAATAGCAAATACACAAAGAAATTGATCCAGTCAAATATTTATTTTCATTCTGTGTACTTTATTTATGTTTACTAATAGCCAGGCAACCAAAAATGTACAAGAATTATGAAAAAGGGACATGACTAACAAGACAAATCATGCACACTGTATTCTGAAGGATGAAAAGGCTGCAGGAAGTGAAAAGAAGGCAGTCCTCTTCTATCCTAAGTTTGACATATACTCCCTCAATGACCAGAATCCCAACTCACACTCCATCCCCTCTATCACTGCTCCTCACTCTTAAATTAACCCCGGAAATTGACTAGTCCTTTTAAACATATGCATCCGCCATGACTCAAACATCATTCCTTTATTTCCACTGTTGTCTCTGCCCAAACTGCTGCTGCCCAGATGATCTGGCCAACTTCTATTCATTCTCCAGGACCCAGCTCTCGCATTCTCTTCTCTGGAAAGCTGCTCTTCTAAACTGTTGTTAGCTGTTTATGTGCCCATCTGCAGGACATAAGCCTAAGGAAGATCACCTAAGGAAGTGTGCATCCCTGAGGCCTTCAGCAGTGCCCAGAACACAGCCTTATGAATTAACCAGAGTCACAGAGCAAATGTTCAAAAGATGTCTGAAACAATTTAAAATTCTCTTATTGCTGCCACCCTAACAAAAATATCTCCACAAATACCATATAACTCTATAACCTATACTACATATGCATGTACTTGTATAGTAAGCATTTATCATGTTTCCACAGGATTTCAAAAATTATCATTTTTAATGTCTGCTAGAACACAATCAATTTAAATTTACTAGTCTCCATTAAAGGGTACCCGAGCCACTTTCACTAATTTGCTATAATAAGTAACACCAAAATGGAGAGCTTGGAAAAAATGTCTTTTTGCTTCTGTTGAATTCTTTCCTTGAGATAAATTTCAATAAATAAAGCTCCTGGGTAAAGGTTTATACCTGAAAATAAACCCATTTCAAGCTCTACTATGTTATCAACAACAAATTGGTATACTTGTTTGACACAACCTCAGCAACCCTGGTGTTATTTCTTAAAATATCAAATGCATTGGGAAATAAAAATTATCTCCACATTCTTCCCCATTTTCACTTTTTATTACAGAAAATAATTTTTCCATATATTCCTTCATTGTCTGTAATTTTCTTTGTCCAGCTACCTACTACCTTTTCTTATGTTTTAGAATAAACTACCTTTTTAATGTTAATTTTAACAGTTCTGAAATAAGTATTTTGTATTTTATATCAGTCATGCTTTTTATTTCAGAGCTCTAATTTTTCAAACCTAAGAATTTAATCTTTCCAGAGGTCTAATGTTCTTCTTCTATATTTCCTACTTTCTATGTTTTGATATTCTATATATCTACTCTAATGTATATTGGTTTGTAGAATGAGTTGCAGTATGTTCCCCTTCAAATATCCATTCAGTTAATTCCAACATCATGTTTAAAAGATCCTTCCCTGTTCATGTCTGTGTGCGTGTGTTTATGTGGACATAAGAATAATTAAAAAGTTGTAAATTTTAGGAAATAATATTCACATTACAAATAGATTTTGAAAACAACCAACTTTGCTGATACATACACAGGTCCAGAGAGCAAAGGATACATGAAAAACAAAATAGGTACCACGTTCGATTTTTCACTATAATTCGATTTACCTAGATTTACCTGTCAATGGGTCTTGACACCCTACCTCTCTGAACTATCCTAATTAGTTCATAAAATAAGAAAGAAAGGCATGATAGCAATATTATCCCCTGAAAACAGTAAGGCATGTAAACTTGAAAAGGATAATGCATTATTTAAATGCTACCTTGATTTCACTTATAGTAAGTCCTATCTGCAGAATTCTGTAGAACCAGGATACTTTTAGAAAGATTAACCTATGACTCCACTGAATAGATACACACTCCAACTTTACTTCATTTTTCCAGTAACTTGGGAATACACTGAACATCTTGCACTGTCACAGATTAAACTCATAGATCAATTTTAGCCAAGACTATCCATGTGTATATACTCACCCATATGTACTCCGATATGTGTGTGTGTGTGTGTGTGTGTGTGTGTATGTGTGTACACATGCTTTCCAAAGCCAAAAATCATAATATCCTCATCTATGAGGTATCAGTAGCTCGTCATACATCTAGTATCAAGAGCTTGATTCATACGAATGGTATTTTTCCTACATCTACCATGCACGCACACCCACGTTATTTTTTTCTAGTATATTTTTGTTGACATCCTGCACTTCCAGGCTATTCCAGTGGTATGTCTGGTCAGGATGCCACATGCAGCCTGGTCCAACCCTCAAGCTGAGAAACCACACAATTCACCCCAGTTATTCTCCTTAACCAAGTCTCTGATCCCCAAATTCCTCTTTCCTCTCTTTCAGGTACCCACAATGAGGAAAAATCAGAAACATGTAGGTTTTATGAAACAGGAACTTGTGAGAATTAGTTCAATGAGAAACCAGAAAGTAAGGAGAAGTCTTGGTGCTGAGGGAATAGCTTTCTCATGGAATCAGAAAACAAAGCCTCCCTTCCCAGCTTCTCCTGACAGCTTTCAATGTTCCATGGCCCTTATCACTTTGTACTTATTATAGTCTGGGGTTTGTCTTATCTCTCCTGTTGAACTGCAGGGCCAGGGTGGTTGAGGATAAGATTTATGCCAGAGCATTCCGGTATCCTTCACAGCACTTAGCAGGCACTGTGCCTTGCTGGGATATTTATCAAACAGTTGCTGAGTGTGTAAGAAAAAATATTCAATCTACAAAGAATAAATCTAAACTTTTACTTCATTTAACAAATGTTTCTAAAATTTTTATCAGAGATACGGTTGCCAGAAATATAGCTGAAGGAGAAAAAGTAATCATTTTTACAAATCTGTTATAGCCCTGTCTCAAGAGACGTTAATGTCAGTGTTTAAGACAAGTACAAGATTCAGGCCAACACGCACAAATATAGAACTCTGTACTTGACTCTTGCAACAAATGCAGGTGCTAAGATCATTGAATGTTTATGAAATATATTATTTAACTACAGCACTTCGGTTAACTATCATGTATGTCACTGGCATGTGTGAGTTGTTAAATCAGACTTCATTTCAGACTGCATAAAACTGAACTCCAGTGTGAGGAGACTGCCTATAAAACATGTCCAAAGACTTCCTGATTTCACTTTACAATGGATGAATGAGCTCTGAATCCTAATTTCCGATATGTCTAAATTCTGCCACATCTATATTGAAAATTTTATACCTATCCAAGTACTTTATTTGCAAGAATTACTCTTGATAAATACACTATCCCCAACAAACATACTTTTCAGGTGAAAACTAAAAGCTGCCAAGGAATAAGCAGTGCATAGAAATTTAATTTTTAAAAATCTAATAAAAATCATTACAAAATATTACAGAGTAAAGTACTCTGTCAGAGTTAAGTAAAACAGTAAGAGGAATTATTACTTCCTCAGCACTAAGATGAAAATATGGCTATTATTTAGAGGATATAGATATATCCAAGTCCAATCACGAACCCCTCCCAAAATTAAAGATGGTGTTGAATTCTGATGTAACCAAAGTTACTTCTTCCATATTAACTTAAATATCCTAGGATAGAATTGCTGAGGTTGAACAGTCTGGTCTCAGGTCCAGTAAGATCACAGAACATTTCTCAGTAAAGTCTGATCATCTCTATTACAGACACTGTTTTGCCCCTTCCAGGGATGGCCTGAGAATGTCTAGATAACAATGCTACTTTCTCTCATTGTACAGACATTTACATGATGATCTTACACACACACACACACACACACACACACACACGCGCGCACGCGCTCCTCTGCTTATGATTGGGTTACATCTTGATAAATCTATTATAAACTGAAATTATCCTAAGTCAAAAATGCATTTAATACACCTAACTTAGCAAATATCATAGCTTAGCCTAGCCTACCTTCATGATCAGAAGACTTACATTACCTACAGTAGGGAAAAATCATTTAACACAAAGCCTGTTTTACATCAGAGTGTTAGACATCTCAGGTATTGAATATTGCACTAAAAGTTAAAAACAGAATGCTAGTATGGGTACCACTGTAAAGAAAAAAATAATAAGACAGGAAACATCATTTAATTCAGAGACCATCTGCATATAAATGCATTCACCATAAAGTGGCAGTAAAAATTTCACTGTCACTTACAGTACACAAAATGTAGACTACAGAAAGCAAACCACTTTAAATTACTGGGAACCTTTAGATACCTGGAAAGAGCATTCAACCAAAAGGTATTCTGAGAAAAGCATACTGTATGTTTCAGTTACTATATGAAGTACCAAAATTAGTCTATAAAAAGAGGAGAAAACTTAAAAAGCAAAGCTAGAGAAAACAAGAAAGAGATAAATCTAGCAAAGAAAAAGTTAACAAAGCCACATCCCAATCACAAACATTTTGGGTGGTTAAACAAATATTGCTGAATACCTCCTAAGCACCAGATGTTTTACTTATATTCTATTTATTATTCAAAATATCCCATAAGTTATTTATTATTATATTCAATTTAAGGTGAGAAAACATAGGTTCAGGGGGATTAAGTAACATTCTGTTAATCACAGACCTAGTAAATTGGAGAACCAGAATTCAATTCAAATTCTACAACTCCAAACCCTTAGCTTTTTTTCCCCCAACCAAACCAAATTTTCAGTGATAGAGGTTTAGATATAAGTTATCAGTAGGCTAATATTTGCATCAGTAGTATGAATTTCAAATATCAATAATACCGGCAATAGTGTTTTAAAAGCAGAAGCATCTCACTATTTGCATCTTTCAAACAGCATCCCAGATTTTCTGCCAACTTGATAGGTTTCTTTGGGCAGTCTTAAGTAAGAAGCTTGTTAAAATACAGTGTGCAACTTGATGTTCTCATGGCCCAGGACAGTGCCTGCCACAGTGGAATTCCCAGTACACATTCATAGAAAATACAGCAAAGGCAAAGTAAGAAGGAGAGAAATCCACTCCCAAAAACACAACCACAAAAGCTGGACAAAACTAATACACCTCTGACTAAACACAAAACTTATACGAAGACTCCTAGGAAGCTAGGCTTTAAAGTAAAACACAAGAAAACAAAACAAACCTGAGCAGAGCCATCAGCAGCCACACAATATGGGAGAAACAGCCTTCACAAACCAAGTCTGGACAAGTTACTAAACAAACAAAACAACAAAAATAACAACTCATAAGGGAACAAGAATCAGAACCCAGAGTTGCTGCAATCTATTATCTAAAGTGTAAAACATTCAACAACAAAAATTTAAAGCCATGAAGAGAAACAAGAAAGTATAACCCATGCCGGGGGTGGAGGGGGAAGCAGTCAACAGAAAGCATCTCTAAGTGGCTCCAGACGGTGGGTTTAATAGGTTAAGACCTCAACTTCAAAGTAACTATTACAATCATATATAATATGGATCTATAAATACATACTCAAAGAACTAAATAAAATCATGGTTAAAGAATTAAAGGATGATTGTAATAATAAACAGGATCTTAGGGAAGAGATAGAATTTATTTTTAAAAAGAGAACCAAATGGAAATTCTAGAGTTGAAAAGTACAATAAATAAAACTTTAAAATTACTAGAGGGGCTGAATAGTATATATCAGTTGACACAGAATCAGTACTCTTGAAGATAGCTCAGTGGAAGTTATTGAACCTGAGGAATAGAGAGAAAAAAAAAGACTGAAGAACTATGAACAGACCCTCAGAGGGTCTGAAAGAGTAAACATAACAATATATGTATGATGGGAGGAAAGATAGGTGAAAAAAAAACTGAAGAAATAAAGACCAAAAAGTTCCCAAATTTGATAAAAACAAAAACATTAATCAACATATTCAAGAAGTTCAACAAAACTTCAAATACGATAAACACAAGGAGATCCATACCTAAACACATTGTACTCAAACTGTTGAAGAAGCAAACAATCTTGAAGGTACCATGTAAAACACAATTCATCTTGCATATAAAAAACCAACCCACCAACACCACAAAAAACAGCTGACTTCTAATCAGAAACAGTAAAGGCCAGAGGGTAGTGGAATGCTCAGGGTTCAGAAAGAAAAACACCAAAATCCCTATCAACCAGGAATATGACTTCCAGAAAATCACTCTATAAAGCTGAAAGCGAGCCGGGCTCAGTGGCTCAGCCTGTAATCCCACGCTTTGGGAGGCTGAGGTGAGTGGATTGCCTGAGCCCGCGGGTTCGAGACCCGCCTGGGCAACTTGGCAAGACCTCATCTCTACAATAAATCAAAAAATCAGCCAGGCATGGTAGCGCGCACCTGTAATTCCGGCTACTTGGAAGGCTGAGGCGGAAGGATCGCCGGAGCCCAGCAGGTAGAAGCTGCAGTGGCTGGGAGCGGCCACTGAACTCCAGTCTGGGCGACAGAGTGAGACTCCAACTCAAAAAAAAAAAAAAAACTGTAAGCGAATTAAAGATATTGCACAAATGTTTAAAAAGCGACATTGTTGCTAGAAAACATGCCTGACAAGAAATGCTGTATGAAATCCTTCAGGTTGAATAAAAGTGAAAAAAGATGATAGTTCAAATTCACAGGAAGAAATGAGGAGTGCTGGAAACTATAAATATGTTGACAGACATAAGGCTCTATTAGTATTTTGTTCTCATTTCTTCTCTTAAATTCTTTTAAAAACATAAGATTGCATAAAGCAGTAATTTAACACTGTAGAGTTGGCTTTATAAAATATAGAGATCTAACATATGCAGCAATAACAACACCAAAAGAAAAAAAAGGAGATGCTGGCACAAAGTTTCTGTATTTTACCAGGGTGCAGTTAATATTACTCTCAAGTAAACAGTAAGATGCATGTGAGGCCAGGTGTGGTAGCTCACACCTATAATCCCAGCACTTTGGGAAGCCAAAACAGGAGGATCTTTTGAAGCCAGGAGTTTGAGGCCAGTCTGGACAACATAGTAAGGGCTTGTCTCTGTAAAAGGGTGAGGAAAGAGGATTGCCTGAGCTCAGAAGTTCAAGGCCATGGTGAGCCATGATCATGCAACTACACTCCAGTCTGGGCAGCAGAGACCCTGACTCACATATAAATAAATAAATAAACAAACAAATAAACAAACAAACGTATTATCTCTAGAGCAATCACTATGAAAATTACTCAAAAGTGTAGTTTAAAAAGAAAGAGAAAGAAATCAAAATGACACATTACAAAAAAAATTTAAACACCAAAGAAGGCAATGAAAGAAGGACAGAGGAACAGAAGTATGAAGCAAATATAAAAGAAATAGCAAAATGACAGATCTAAAGATCTAACTTCAACAATAACAATTGTTGGATGAACAACAATTACAACATGCTGCCCAAAAGAGACTTCACTTAGGTTCAAAGAAACAAAAGATTCAAAGTAAAAGGACACAGGAAAATATATACCATTCAAACAGTAACACTAAGAGACCTGATGTATTTACAGTAATAGGTAAAACAGATGTTAACAATCAACTCAAATGAAATCTATAGAACACTCCATCTAACTTGTACAGGACTGCTTATAGAAATATTATTCATACTAGACAAACACCGAAAACAATTCAAATGTCCATCAGCTGATGAATGCATCAATAAAATGTACTATAATAATATAAGACAATATTACTTAGTAATAAAAGGTGACAAATACCCTAATACATGCTACAATGTAGATGAATCTCAAATATATTATGATAAATGAAAAAGGCTAAATGTAAGAACTATATATTATATGATTACATTTATTAAATACCCAGAAAAGGCAAATGTAAAGAGCCAGAAAACAGAACAGCAGTTGCCTGAAGCTGATGGTGGGAGCAAGGATGGACTGCAAATGGCTCAAGAAAATTTTGGGGGTGACAGACATGTTCTGAAACTGCATTAGGGTAAAGGTTGCCCAACTCTATAAACTTACTAAATTTAACTGAATTGTACATTTACAGTGAGTGAATTTTATTGCATGAAAATTATATCTTAAAGCTGTAAAAATAATACATCAGACAATACTATGAATGAGGTAGTAAACTACTGTCTGTAAACTGAAAAGGGGAATCTTTCCATGAAAGTGCAAACCTACTGCAAACTCGAGTTCCTTCAAGATGTTAATGTGAATGCTGGATATGTAATTCATCATACCCGGCATTAATTCCAGCAAAACACAATAGATCGGGCCAGGTATGGTGGCTTATACATGTTGTTCCAGCATTTTGGGAGGCCAAAGCAAGAGGACTGCATGAGCCCAGGAGTTTGAGACCAGCCAGGGTAACATAATGAGACCTCACCTCTATAACAAATCAAAAAATTAGCCAAGGCAGGACTCGGTGGCTCAGCCTGTAATCCCAGCACTTTGGGAGGCCGAGGTGAGTGGATTGCCTGAGCCCGTGGGTTCGAGACCCCCCTAGGCAACTTGGTGAGACCTCATCTCTACAATAAATCAAAAAAAAATTAGCCGGGCGTGGTAGCGCGCGCCTGTAGTTCCGGCTACTTGGAAGGCTGAGGCGGAAGGATCACGGGAGCCCAGCAGGTTGAGGCTGCGGTGGCCGGGAGCGGCCACTGCACTCCAGTCTGGGTGACAGAGTGAGACTCCAACTCAAAAAAAAAAAAAAAAAATTAGCCAGGCGTAGAGTCCCAGATACTCAGGAAGTGAGTAGGCATTAAGATGGCCTGAGTCCAACCAGTCAAAGCTCCGGTAGCCATGATCGTGCCACTGCACTGCAGCCTGGGTAACAGAGTAAGACTCCAACTCAAAAAAAAAAAAAAATATATATATATATATATATACAGCAGATCAACCTAAACTATCAACATACAGAAGGCCAAATAGTGCATTTAGTCCCTCGACTATGCAGTCATACATCTCCCTATATATGTTAACTGAATATTTACTTAATATTCATTCATCAAATATTTGCACAGCTGTCTAGACTTTCATGTAAGCCATTATGGTCTATGTGTCTTAAACTAAAAATTTCCTAAAAAACAGGGACCGAGCACTTGAACTCTACAACATGTCCAATATGCCACAGTGGGCCATAAAAGTCCCAGACAGAGGCTACTGAGTGAGTGATGGCCACCAAAATGGCCCTTTATTGATACTACATACTTCATGACCATCTTGGGTTCTTCTTGTCACTGAGAAAAGAAATGTGTTAACAGTTACTGATTCTCATACTATTTTTGAGCCACATGCTAACACTGGCACATGCCAAAATAAGGAGGCTAATGATCCAATGTTTCTGTAGAGAATTAACATTACTTTCAAAAGTATTTGTTTCTCAAACTACTCAACAGTTACCATGAACTCAAATGAGTGTATCCCTAGATTTAAACTTAAGCAAAATAAAGTAAAACAAAACAATAACATAAAAATATCATTTTGTCAGCATATTCTCATTCCATTACCTCAAAATCACCAAAAATAATAATTATTAGGATATTAAAGAAAGTGTTTTGTTTTGTTTTGTTTTGTTTGAGTTGGAGTCTCACTCTTTGTCGCCCAGTCTGGAGTGCAGTGGCATGCTCCCAGTCACTGCAGCCTCAACCTGCTGGGCTCAGGAGATCCTTCCGTCTCAGCCTTCCAAGTAGCTGGAACTACAGACACACACCACCATGCCCAGCTAGTTTCTGTGATTTATTGTAGAGATGACGTCTCACCAAGTTGCCCAGGCTGGTCTCAAAGCCCCAGGCTCAGGCAATCCCCCGGCTCAGGCAATCCTCTCGCCTTCGCCTTCCTAAGTGAAAGTGTTGTAGGGAATATTGAGAATTCAGACATACCAGAAATTTAATTGTGTTCTCCAAAACCTAACTACAAATTTTAATGCTTAATGTGTAATCCTTAAGCCCTGGTCCCATTCTTAAGCCCCAGCACTCCAATCACAGGAGAACTTACCCCTACAGATCATTTTTTCAGACGGTACTCCTCTCAAAGACATCTCTATTTTTCAGAAGAACAGTCCTTCACAAGATGTTTGGTGTCATCAAAGGAAGTGGATTGCTTTCAGTATTTCGCTACCACTTTAAGTTAATAGAGAGGTGAGGTGACTAACGGAGACAATATGATTAGAAAAAGGAAAGTACTCTATCTGATAGGACAGTCGGCTCCCTAATAACCTAGGCCTTATGGGTGGAGACCCATGATCTTGGCAGCAGAAAATCAAGAAAAACTGAATTTTTCTGGTAAGGTCAGCTCAACTTTTAAAGCTCTCCTTTCACCTTGGAACCCCAAGTAAAGGGACTTCTTCCCAAACAAATGTGAATTCCCGTATTGTACTTTGTAGGCAGCAGACCCTCACATACAAAAGTAGTAGATCTAGATTCCTCTATAATTCATTCTTATATCAGTCCTCTCTAGAAAGATGAAGCAGTCTTATTTTTTCCCAAACATGCAGGAATTTATAAACACATAAGTTAATTATTCTCTATGTACTAGACAAAGGTGAGCAAACTTTTCTGTAAAGCATTAAACAGTAAATATTTTAGGCTTTGTGAGCCATAAGTAGCTACTCAACTCTCCCCCTGCGGCACGAAAGTAATCATGACAATAGGTAAATAAATGGACATGACTATGTTTCAAGAAAACTTTATTTACAAAAACAAGTAGAGGATTGGATTTAGCCAGTGGAGTGTAGTTTGCTGACTCCTGCCCTAAAATAATAGCTATTTAGAAGTAAGAAGTAAATTACAGATCTACAACACCCCCCACCAACCCCTGCCTACCCTGAAGCCTTGTTCTCTAAGAAGAAACTAAATGACAGTTATTTGTTCAAGGTCACATATTGCTCCTTTGCTGGTTTATTCATATGCATGATGATTTTCTGAAATAGGAAAAACAACAAAAAGGCTACCTCATTCTTTTAACCTGTCACCCTGTTTCCTGGATGTCAACAAATCATATTGACCCTTGGTGGAGGTTTTCTTTTATTTTAATGTATTATAAGATAGTGTCTAGTCTTTGACATGTCTTCTTTAAATATTTATGACCCATCTGGTAGTACAAAAGGTCTTAACTTGGTAATTTTATAATTACTATAAATAGAAACTACACATATCAAATCTAAGAAGTACCCTTTCCCCTTTACTTTCTTAGAGTTTCAAGTTCACTGAGAAATTCACTTTATCCAAGCAAACTAGACCAACAATCACTTCTTCATAATTTTTTTCCAATTATTTCTTCTACCAAAGTCTAAAAAACAACTTATTTTCTGACAGCATAGCCTTCCTTTCTTTAAAAATCCATCTCAAAACTCCTCCTATTCAGGTTTTCCCTGAGAAAAAAGTTGACTCCTTCACAAGGTATTTCCTCATTGCTTTGTCACACTCAGATTATTTTTTGCTCCATTTTCCTTTTTGGTATTCCAGCACATACCATATTAATCTAAAATTATATTTGTTGCTTTATATTTCCATTAGATTTTTTTTCTATGTTTGGAGATATAGTAAAAATTCTAAGAGGGCTGAATTTTATGCCTAGCTAGTCTACCAGCATTTTCACTGCTCCTAGAATTAAAATGGATGGTTAACAAAATCTCCTAACTCTGATCTCTAAAAAGTGGTTCTTTATTTGCCCTTTATCCATATCTGCAATGTGGAAGAGTCCATGTACATCTAAAATAGTATGCTTTTTCCATACTTGAATGACTGTACCTACCAAACGAGGTCAGATTATAGAATGGCATATTCTATATTTTGCTTAAAATTTAATGTTTTCACATTAGTGTCCTCAGAAATACTCTGTAAATCTTCATATCCAAAATTTCAACTGTTAGGCTGAGACTCCCAGTAAAACAATGCCATTCTCCATTTTAAGCAAGACATCTCTACTTACAACTATGTAAAGTTAAACAAATCACATATGCAAACATCTTTGAAGAAACAATTCTTTCTCTCTTGAAAATTTTGGAAATTCCCTTGTTTGTGACAGCAAATCCAATTTGAAGTAAGGTATACATACACAACTCTGAAATGGATTTTTAACAATTAAAGACTTAGGGAAGAAAAAAAAAGCCTTCAAATCCTGACCTGAGTAACCTCGGCTCTGTGTGCTATGCTCAACAGGCTTTTTTCATAACTGGGATGAAAAGCATTTCCAAACTCTTACTAATCAGTAAAGATCTTTCTACTACCAACATCAGCAAGTGTAAGCATGATGGTTAGGAGCAGAGGTACTGGAGACTCCTACCTGCAAGACCCCGGGCAAACAGTCATCTCTCTGTGCCTCATTCCCACATCTAAAAAATGAGGGTCATAATAATTCCTACCTCACATGGCTATAGGGCTAAAATGTAAAAAGCACTTTGAATAGAGCCTCATACAGACCTGTGAAAAGATTAGCTCTTTTTTTCATCATAAAAACTATATAAACAGCCTCCCTCTTGCCACCAGCCCACAACAAACCATAACTATGAGAAGCAATATGATTTAAAATTTTTCTAAAGATGACACAAATATCATCTCAAACAAGATACAAATAAGCTGCTCAAAATCGATTCACTTAAATGTCTCTAGCAACCTTTATTTCTCATCTGTAAAATAAGGCAGAATTAAATGATCTCCAAGGTCTGTCCTTCCCACTGTAAAACTTGTCCAATTCTCACGGACAGATACAAGGAGAAACTGGAGACCCAAGAGAGAGCACACTGGGTGGGGCACTTCTTGCTGGCCTCAGCCACTTCCAGGTCCCTGTGTATCAGCTCAGTTCATTTTTCTTTTTTATTTATCTTTAAACTGTCAAATACTGCCCTAATTGTATGTTTAACCTACTTCTATTTGGATACTGTAACTACTAAGCATTATATACTGATCTTATCTTTTTCTTCACTTGCAAATCTGAAAGATAAGCACATACAAGCATACCTCAAAACACAAAACAATAAGTATGTTTGGTTAAATTTATACTCTAATCATACAAGCACACAGCGATATTGTACACATAAACACTTAAGTACCATAAAAATAAGCACTGTATCAATTTAATAGGTGTAACTTTTAAACTGCATGGTTCAATTTCATGCTTAGGGACTGCTATTCTAGTTAATTGCATAGTGGCCAACTTCTTTGTTATTGCTTTATAGTTTTTGAATACTTTTGCACACAGCGCAGCCTTAGAATATTTTTTAGAACAAAATTCATCATAAAAATTTCTAAGAACCTTCTGAAAACTTCATTTTAAAGTTGTAAAAGAAAAATCAAAATTTAATGCAATCCTGTGCAAATATAAGCCTAAAGACTAATGGTCAAAAAGACCTTCTTTCTGAAAGAATGACCTGAGCATTGAGAAGAAAGGATACTATTTGAGATAAGTTTTTGTGCTATGGTGAACAATGGCTAACAGTATTATAAAAATTAAGTGCTTTCTGAGAACTCTGTAGCATCATTCGAAATGATTATTAACATTTAGATGTGTACTGCAAACCTGTTTTAAAAGAATTAGCTGGGCATGTTGGCTTACCCCTGTAATCTCAGCACCAGCACGTTGGCAGGCAGAGGCAGGAAGACTGTAAGTCCAGGAGTTTGAGATCAACTTAGGTAACACAGCAAGCCCTCATCTCTACAAAAAGATTAAAAAATTAGCCTGGCTTGATGGTGCTCACCTGTAGTCCCAGCTACTCAGGAGGTTGAGGTGAAAGGATTGCCTGAGATTAGTAGGTAGAGGCTGTGGTGAGCTGTGATCAAGCCACTGCACTACTGCCTGGGTAACAGAGTGAGACCCCGAGTCAAAAAAAAAAAAAAAGAGAAGAAGAATTAAATATGTGAATGAAAAGTAAATCACTTAACATAGTCATAAAATATCTTTCTGTATAACACAAGAATCAACTTTAGCCTAGACTTATTCAAATTATTGTATTTTAAATGTGAAGCTTAAAAATGTTTTCATGGCAACTGCTTTGGGTCCCCTCCCACTGTGGGAGTTTCTTTGTCCTCTCAATAAATTCTGCTTTCTCACTAAAAAAAACAAAAAAAAAAAGTTTCCATATAATAGGAGATTTATGCACATCATGTATTTTTCTGTTCTATGGTAAGATAAAATTGTACCTCATCAGAACATATTTTGTGCAAAGATGTTCTAAAATAAAATCATTACTCTACTTAATCATATTACTACATTTTGCATTTGCTTTCAAAAAGAAAAATAAAGCATTTGGCTAATGTTAATAAGCATTCAAAAAGTATCAAATAAGCTCTCAACATGAGTTGAAAAATAATTATCTGCAAAAAATGGGCGGCTTGCTATATTAAATTTATTCTCATGTTTTTATCCCAAACTAAATAATGTCAGCTATTTAAATAATAGTTCCTAATAACTTTTTTTACTCATATCAGCCAACACTATTATTTAAATTATTACTTACTTATTTTCTTCCTAGTTACAGTCACATACAGAATTTCTGTTGTTTCTTTTTTATTTATTTGTTTTTAAAATAAGCCATTGGGCTGTTTTCCCTACCAGTTTTCTAATTTCTGAAATCTTAAAGCTGTCAGCATGGAACTGCTGACCTCATATTCGAATGTGAAAAAAAAAAAAAAAAGATGCTTAAACAGCTGGAGTGCAATTTGAAAATCATCAAAATTAAACCTATTCCACTTATAAGCTCAATAAGAGAATCCTCACACAACAAGTAAACATAAGATTTTATTCACGGTAGAAGACTTTCTAAAGCAACCAATGGAATAGGCCCACATATTGATAGCAAATGAAAACATTTGTCATAATCAGATTAATCCTGAACCCTGGTTGGGCTTCTCTTGTCTCACAGGGGCGTGAACAGGGAACAGGGAGATGGCTGCCACCTTAGAACCTAAGGAGAATACTTCACTTCAATCCTGCGTGATCCATGTCAACGTTTTTTAAAAGGGTCCGACAGCATAAAATAGAAGCCCTCAGAATCAGCTACCTGAGGACGAGATGAAGCAGACAACTATTCTGTTTAACCTCATTTAACGTTGTCAAAAAATGAGGCAAGGCTTGAATGAGTTTAAGTGGAAAAATCAAGGGAGCAGCACATTGAGTAAGAATTTTCCTTCCCAAACTATTTTCTGTACTGACCTCTCTCCTCCAGATCCCAAGTCTTGAGCAGTCAGGACAAGAATGGAACGCGTCAGTAATCAAAGCTAAGCACAGACACAGCTTCCTTTTTGCAGCATAAAATGCTCTTAAGGGTTATACCTAGGTATTCCTGTCTCCTCTATTTATGAAGCATATGCAACCGGTGTTTTTTTTTTTTTTTACAGAAAGTAGTAGCTCTCTGGACTGAGGGCTCACCGTGTGTCAAGCACTGTGGCAAATGGTTACATTGGCCATATCACCTAATCTTCACACATTAACTCCATTTTGCAGACAAAGAAACCAACACTCACAGCTTGCCCAAGAACACACAGTTAGTCAGCGATAGCACAAGGCCACACTCTTTACCTTTATACTAATTAAATGTAACAGAGGGATAAACTATAGGAATACTATGATGAAGCATCATATAAAATAAAAGTCAATAATAACTACTCAATTTATCTATTCGGGCAATTAAAATTATCATAAATTTCTTAATCAGAGGCTACCAAATACTGGAAGAAACATTTCCTATTCAAGGTTTAAAAATGAAAACAAATTTCCTGAGTATAAATTATCTCAACACAACCAAATACTCTTTTGTTGAGCACAGATGATCAAAATAGCCTTTTCTAACATATTTATAACCTAGCTAAGATGGGAGAGTTGGAGAAGAATAATTATGACGCAACATCAAAAACACAATAAGGCACATGTGGACACAAGCAAAAGAGGCCCAGTGTACGTTTGTGGAGGCAAGGGGGATATTTTGACAAGGGGAGAAAAGAAGAGGAAAGCAGAAAAAAAAATCAAAGAAAAGATGAAAATTTCTTTGACAGACACAGCCCACAGAGAGTGAGAAATAGAGTAGAAATGGAGAAGAGGTACCTTCCAGAAAGAAGAACAAGCAAGATATGCTAGATTTGCATGCAGAGCTCCTGAAATGACAAACGACTATCCATGAGATATAGGGAAGATCAAGAAAGCCAAACTACAGGAAGTCTCCCTGGCCACCTGG
>CAUYQG010146647.1:0-19503 GCA_963574415.1 Tarsius wallacei
ACTTCTAAACAAACACACACAGCTTATCTTAAAAATATTTTGGTAACAAACTGGATTGACAGAATAAATGTTCTGCTGTAAATTAAAAAGTACAAATTCCCAATTACAGCTTATAGCTAGCTAACAGCTTTGTAAAACACACACAGCCAGCTAACAGTTCTCTGAAACATGTTGCTTCAGCCAGACCTACAGGTGTTTAAATGAGTTTTGCTGAAGTAGGACTTTCATGATTCCAGAAGTCTTCTAAAGAAAAGTATGATAGGACTAAAACAATAATATCACTATTAATAAAAGTTACAGAAGAGATTATTGCTGTACTTTTCCTCATAAGCGCCATCAAACTTTGCTGCAGTTGCAAAAAGTACAACTGAGTTTTTCTCTTAGCAAATTTCATCATGTTTCACGTGTCTGAAAGTTTTTATTCAGCAGAGAATTCTTAAAATCTTTTATGTAAGAATTGAAAATATTTGACTATGTAGCTTCACATTATACTGCCACGTTTTGCCCTTGTTTCCTAAATACACAAAAAACACTTTTTTTCCCAAAAATGAAGATGTATACATTAAAAAAATAAAGCCTACAAAAAAGTTCCAGAGCTAAAAAAGATTATTCATATGGCACAAAGTGATCTCCTACGAGTCCAAAGTCCAAAAACATTTTCATGAAGTCCATATATATGTATTTTGTTTGCTTTTCAATGGAATAGTACATTTATTGAGGTGAAATCACATTATTTTTAGTTCTTAGAATCAACAATTGTACACAAATGTTTTTCAATAGTTATTAAAAAAAGGAGACCAAGCTGAATGTGCCAAAGAGATGCCTTCAGTTGGGTTTTCTTGAGTCAGCAGGAAGAAAATTAGAGAAGGGATTTCCTTGGTTGGTTTCCATAGCTTGATAGACCAAAAACAAAAAAACTGCCACAATAACAAACAGCAAAACTTTTATCCACACGGGAATGGAGCGTCCCTTTTTTGACTTTTCAGACTTGACATCTGCCAAGGGAACATACTTAGGAATATATTTAGATGCCAAGGACTCCTCCATCCTGAAATCACTGAGTTCTAACGGCCTGCCTGCAGCCCCTTTGATTGGCCTGCGGCAACTAGCACTGTTGGGAGTAAAGTGAAGAAGAGAAAGACAATTTTAGACAAAGTTGTAATTAGATAAATAACATAAAATGTCACTGCAATTCCAAATTCCAAGAACATTCTGTGAGGCAACAGTAGACACCTGACACATACAAAGCAGTGAGGTCAGTCAACCTCCTTCATTTTAAAAAGTTAGATGCCTCTCTCTCATTAGAAAATAATATTCAGAGCCGAGTGCAGTGGCTCACATGTGTAACCCCAGCACTTTGGGAGGGTGAGGCAAGAGGACTGCTTGAGTCCAGGGGTTCGAGACCAGCCTGGGCAACTTGGCAAGACCTTGTCTCCACAAGAAATAAAAAGAAAAAAATTAGCTGGCCGTGGTGGTGCATGCCTATAGTTCCAGCTACTTAGAAGGCTGGAGTGGAAGGATCACCTGAGACCAGCAGGTTGAGGCTGTGGTGGCCGTAAGTTGCCACCACACTCCAGCCTGGGCGACAGAGTGAGACTCCAACTCAAGAAAAGAAACAAAGAAAAAAGGAAATATTCCAAATTCTGATAAATATTCACTAAATCTACATTCTTAAAGACTTTTCAAAGCCAATGTATTCAGAAGGAAAGAGGAAAAACATAACATGGGTCTTGGTTGATTCTTTCACTTAAAAAGTCACGAGGCCGGGTACAGTGGCTCACACCTATAATCCCAGCACTTTGGGAGGCCAAGGTGAGAAGACTGCCTGAGCCCACGGGTTCGAGACCAACCCGGGCAACTTGGTGTGACCTCATCTCTACAATAAATTAAAAAAAAAAATTAGTTGGGTGTGGTAGCACATGCCTGTAGTTCCAGCTACTTGGAAGGCTGAGGCGGAAGCATCACCTGAGCCCAGCAGGTTGAGGCTACAGTGGCCATGAGCATGCCACTGCACTCCAGCCTGGGGAACAGAGTTAGAACTCCAACTCAAAAAAAAAACCCCCAACAGTCACGATATACAAATACAGGCTTTTCAATTAGAGAAGAAACTTGGGAAAATTGTCTTCTTACTGGATTTCTATTTAGATTTAGAAATATGAATTAAATAGCAGGTAAATTCCTTCAGCTTAACAAAGCTAATTTTGAAACTGATCCAACTTTCAAGGATATAAACAACTGGTAGGTTTATGGGAATTAAACCATTCCCCAAATAACAATTTGCTTATTTATATACTCATTCATTCATTAGTTAAGAGACAGGGCCTCACTCTGTTGCCCAGGCTGGTCTTCAACGCCTGGGCTCAAAAGATCCTTCCACCGCAACCTCCCAAGTAGCTGGAACTACAGGCACACAAAGCGCATGCCACTCTGCCTGGCTTCCAGAAGAGCTTGATTCGGAGCTTAGAGGTATTACAGCTTTACGACGGAGATTAAGAATGGAAACTCCCTACTAGAACACACCAACATGCTCTTCAGCCGTACCTAATTCCTGTGGGTGTAGAGGCCTCATAGGGAAACATTTCCTTAAGAATATCCCTTTCTGCTCTTCTTTCCTCTGTTCTTTCTCCCACCTAGTAAGAAACAAACAAACAGCCACAAGTTAAACCTTAATGCAAATGCGCACTAAGTAGAACATCATTTTAACAGAAGTTTTAGAGAACAAAATGCCCTTAAATCTATCCTTTTGCAACTAACATTTCTAAATTCATGATCATCTAGGTGTCCGTATGTTTCCAAGGCTCTCTTCCAATTTCTTCATTAGGAAGATATCTCAGTATGGTTATTAGGGGAAAAAAATCGCCACACATTCAAGCAAACAAACAAAAAAACCACAAAAATTCAGTAACCTAATATGGTAATGTTTAATTAATTCCCTCACTGATTTTCCATGTTTATAAAAATAAAACATTAAGAGTATATTGTTTCTTTGTTAGAAATCTCTAATAAAATAGATGATCAAATATAGAAGTTAACCAATTAACATGTCCCTATGGCAAATTTTTGTATACGTTTTTAAATCACAGAGTCGATGCAATCTTCCCAATTTAAAAAATGGAGACTAATTTAGCTTAATGTGTTTGTTTACCTTTATGCTCTGATCAAAATAATCAATACTTCATCTCCTTGGTAAAGACTCATTAAAATTATAATGCGCCATGCAGTTAGTACTGTAAAGCTTAATTATATGTTAACCGATTCAAGCATCACACAAAGTCACTTTAAAGTCCCATTATTTGAACGTTGAACAAAAGAAATTGCAGAGCCTCCCTCACAGCCCAGCAGCACTCTCAAACCCGCATCCAAGACAGACATATTACAAGCAGCAGAGATGAGATGACCACTCCCTTGAAAACTGGACCTTCAGAGTGACACAGCAGCAAAAGGACACTATCAGCATGTCATACTATATTAGTGAACTTCACTTTCACTAATGAAAGTGACTTTAAAATAATATAGGCACATTTACAAACACCACCCAATAAAGAAAGCTCTGTTCCCTCCCACCATAAAACAAATATAAATATTTCCGCTTTGAAAGATCAATGATAGCATCGATCTAAATTTTATTCATTTACTTCAGCTCTCGTCAATGGTTTCTTTGGTGTTCTTCTGGGTATGTCTGAGAATTCAGTGATTGGCAGAATAGGAGCTGCATGCTTGAAATTTCCAGTCACCCTATTGACAACCTGCCAAGATTCAAATTATTCAGACTCAGAATTATCCAAACATAACAAAGACACTTACAAAAATTCTATTTCTAAAATATTTGAAATTTTCTCTTAGTAAAAACTTAGGCAACAGAGCCCAGAAACAAACACAACTCAAGGTTTCATATGTGAACCCTTATTCTTTAACTATTCCAGTAAAAATTATCTTTATGATATTTTCTTGTAAAATGTTTGTACAATGAATTAAATTCATACAAATTGGCTGTACAGAAAAATTCTTAAATTCAGAACTACATGGGAGAAAACTCAGTTTAAAATTGTTTAAAAACATGTAAATTTGAGATTTGTCAAAATTCACCACCTCCCCACTTCCAAGTTAAGGGTAATTTACAAAGAATACCACTTGTATAGTTTATGAAACATATTTACTAAGGTTTCGTTGCTTGAAGCCATTATAGTTTCAGCTATGGGAGTACTCTCTGACATTACTGCATCATCTATACGAAAATGTTCTGAAGTTTCCACCTGTCAGTTTGAAAACAAAACAGAAACAATAAACGTAAGGTAGCCACTAAAACCCTGCCAATCTGAAAACCCAACTCTCAGCAACAAGCCTTGCATCACCCTTTTCCTTGGAGTTCTTCGCGACCCTCTCGTGGAGTCCCTAGTTAATGCCTGAGGAGGTCCGCCTCTGGAAGGTCCGCTTGTCCATTCAGTCTCAGTGACTCCAGCTTGAGAATAGCTCTATCCAAGCATCAACATGTTAAAGAAGTCATACTCTAACATCAAACACCTTAATTACGGCCATGTTAGCACACTGAGACGCTATGACAGAAGAGCACCCAATACCAGCATTTACAAACAATGCCATATCCTCAAAATATTCCCAAATGTACTGACAAAACTGATACGTAGGCATCAGAAAACAATTTTTAAAATGATAAATTACACCAAGGAATCCAATCCACCTAAAGTAGTTCACAAACTACCATAAGAGTGAAAGGAAAAAAGCACCACCAGCTCTCTTCGTGACTTGCTGTTTGTTAGCTGACTCTAGTAATGGAGCGGCGTCTCTGTCTAAACATGCAGCAGACTGATCATGACTTAGAAGAAAGTCATGTGTTGCAGTAAGCCAGTTTCCTTTTAAAACAAAATACAGCCAGGCGCAGTGGCTCATGCCCATAATCTCAGCACTTTGGAAGGCTGAGGCAAGAACACTGCCTGGGTAACATGGGGAGAACTTGTTTCTACAATAAACCAAAAAATTAGCAGGTGTGGTGGTGCGCACCTGTAGTCCCAGCTACTTAGAAGGCCGAGCCCTGCAAGGTCGAGGCTGCGGTGGCCATGAGTGTGCCACTGCACTCCAGCCTGGATGATAGAGTGAGAGTCCGACTCAAAAAAACAACAAAAAACACTCAAAACAAACATAATTGTTAGCACAGATTAAACATTATTCTTTTCATGCGGCTACAATTATTCTAGTAGAATCAGTTTAAGTGATAATCTACACACAGCTATCTGAACTGAAAAATTTTCAGGCATCAAACTCTTGCTAGGAACAGACAAAATCAAAACTGGGGCTGAGTACGGTGCCTCATGCCTGCAATCTCAGCACCTGGTCATCACCCTTTATGAACATGTAAGCCTAATATTTTGCTGTCAAATTGCAATGCTATCCACAGACAGAAAGGCAGGCCAGGCACAGTGGCTCAAGCCTATAATCCCAGCACTTTGGGAAGCCAAGGAGAGAGGATTGCCTGAACTCAGGGGTTCGAGACCAGCCTGGGCAACTTGGTGAGATCTCATCTCTGCAATAAAAAAAAAAATTAGCCAGGCATGGTAGCACACGCCTGTAGTTCCAGCTACTTGGAAGGCTGAGGCAGAAGGATCACCTGAGTCCTGCCGGTCCAGGCTGTAATGGTCGTAAGTGTGCCATTGCACTCCAGCCTGGGCAACAGAGTGAGACTGACTCAAAAAAAAAAAAAAAAAAGAATGGCAAGAGTTACCTTCCAGCCCCAGATCCATTTCTCCCCTAAAAAACTCCACTGATCCTCCCTAATTTAAGAAAATGTGGCAGTTCTTATCTACATAAAACCACACACATAAAAGCAATCACAACACTAGAAAACCAAAAAAGCCTAACCATACATTAAGTTGGTGGCCTTATGACACAAAGTAACTTTTTTTTTGAGTCAGGGTCTCCTTCTGTCACCCAAGCTGGAGTGCAGTGGCACGATTATGACACATGACAGCCTTGACCTCCTAGGCTCAGGCCATCCTTCTGCCTCAGTCTTCTGAGAAGCTGTGACTACAGGCATGCGCCACCATGCCCGGCTAATTTTTTAGAGACAAGGTCTCGCTATGTTGCCTAGACTGGTCTCAAACTCCTTGGCTAAAGCGATCCTCCCACCTTAACATCCCAAGTAGCTGGCACTGTAGGCGTGAGGGACCGTACCCTGGCCCTCCCTGGCCCTCAAGTGACGTTAAGCACAATATTTTGACTTTACATTCTTTACATTCTGAGATAAAGACAAAAATAAATCCCTAACTGCAATTAGCAGCCTTATTGTTAATAGTAATTCTGTATTATTTTAACCTATATATGTTGTGATACTTACATAAGTAAAAATATCACTTGAAGAATGAAGATATTCAGCATAAGAAAAAGATACAAGTGGCTGGGCGTGGTGGCTCACGCCTATAATCCCAGCATTTTGGGAGGCCAAGGTGAGAGGATTGCCTGAGCCCACGAGTTCGAGACCAAACCGGGCAACTTGGCAAGACCTCATCTCTACAACAAATCAAGAAAAATTAGCCAGGCGTGAAGGTGCATGCCTGTAGTTCCACAGCTACTTGGAAGGCTGAGGCGGAAGGATCGCCGGAGCCCAGCAAGTCAAGGCTGCAGTGGCCATGAGCGTCTTGCCACTGCACTCCAGCCTGGGCGACAATGAGACTCTGACTCAAAAAAAAAGAAAAAAAAAGAAAAAAAGAAAAAGACACAAGTATAACACCCAAAAGTTAGATAGCTGTGTATCTGAAACATCCCCATGAATTCATGATTTACCTAGCTCTACCTACTGAAAAGACCCAGAAACAGTAACAACAAAGTAGGAGCAAACATTCCAGCATCCAGACTATAGCCTCCAAATTATACTTTCTATCAAAAGGATCAGGGTTCCTGAGAAACATGGCTGATTCCAGAGTTAGGCAGGAAGTACCTATGAGCCCGGGACAACTGCCTGTTCCAAGAAGCAGGAAACGATCAGCGAGGGGTCAATGAGGAAACACAGAAGCCAACTCGGTGATCTCCAGTGGCTAAAGATGGCACAACATGAAGAACTGATCACAAAGCAAATACATAAAACCCACAACACTAACTTTACTGATCACCTTTTGAAGTAACTAGGGCGTTTAAAATTGAAAACTGAAAAGACAAGTAGTCGTTTCTCCTGGTTCTCTTGCATACATTTATTTCAAGGAAACTAAGTTGTTCACGAGGAAAAGCTCTTTATAAAGGAGTTTCAGTCACAGAAGCAAAGGGAGGAGTGAGAAAAGTCACTATTTTATCACTTCAAAATAAGAGACCTAAGCAACAATCACCAGTGGCTATTAGAACCTTAAATGAGAGGGCAATGTGACACTTTGCCACAGATGCATCAGGCTTTCAACATCTGAACCTACTGCTACTTAACTTCACCATCATCAAAAGGACTCACTATGCCTCCTAAAATGATGCAATAAGGTCACAACACCATTTATGAAGTATTCTTGCCCAAAAAACTGAATCTGAACCTGAATCTAACCAGCCCTCGAGATCTGTGCTGTCCAATATGGTAGGCCAGTGGCCACTAGCCAGATGTGGCTATTTAAATAAAATTTAAAATCTAGTTTCTCAGCCACACTAACACAATCCAACTCTCCAGTAACTAGTGGTTACTGTAACAGCACAGATATAAAACATTTCTATTACCACAGAAAGGTCTATTGCAAGCCTTGCTAGAGGTTAAACTCCTATTCTCCAGGAAATGCAGGAAACAGAAGAACAAATTAAACATAAAGAAGCAACCAGACAAACCCAGAATGTGGTTTCTAAACCAAATAGAAGGGAAAGTGTTATAGCAGAAACAGCTACAGGCTTAGGAGACTTAAAAAAACAAAAAACAAATACATGTGGATCTTGTTTGGACCCATACATGAGACATTTCTGAAACTGGAGGAATATGAACACTAATTAGGTATGACTAAATATTAATTTTATTAGGTGTGGCATTGTTATTGAAACAGCTTTTATCTTTTAGAAATGTAAGATTATATGACATCAGGGATTTGCTTTTATATACTCCAGGAAAAGGCAAAACCACAAAGCGAAAAGTAACGTAAAAAGATGGAGGTGGCTGGGCATAGTGGCTCACGCCTATAATGCAAGCATTTTGGAAGGCTGAGTCAAGAGGACTGCCTGAGCCCAGGGGTTCGAGACCAGCCTGGACAACCTGGTGAGACCTCGACTCTACAATAAATCAAAAAATAATCCGGCCGGGCTCGGTGGCTCAGCCTGTAATCCCGCGCCTTGGGAGGCTGAGGTGAGTGGAATGCCTGAGCCCGCGGGTTTGAGACCTACCTGGGCAACTTGGCGAGACCTCATCTCTACAATAAATCAAAAAATTAGCCGGGCGTGGTAGCGTGTGCCTGTAGTTCCAGCTACTTGGAAGGTGAGGCAGAAGGATCGCCGGAGCCCAGCAGGTCGAGACTGTGGTGGCCAGGAGCGGCCACTGCACTCCAGTCTGGGCAACCGAGTGAGACTCCAACTCAATAATAATAATAATAATAATAATAATAATAATAATAATAATAATCCAGGCATGGTAGCATGTGCCTGTAGTTCCAGCTACTTGGAAGGCTGAGGCAGAAGGATCACCTGAGCCCAGCAGGTCGAGGCTGTGGAGAGCCAGTGATTGTGCCACTGCACTCCAGTCTAGGCAACAGAGACCCTGACTTGGGGCAAAAGAAAAAAAAAGGCTGGAGGGTGTGGGTGAAGGTGAAATTAAACTAGTAAAACACCAGTGGTAACTTTCGAGCACCTGTGACTCTCCCCACTCTTCTACAATGTCCACTCTGCCTGCTGTCTCCTAAACCTACACTCTTGTCGACTATCTTGCCCCTCAGCTTGGATTCTCCAACTCAAACAATGCCATCCCCCCTCCCTCCTTTCAGCCTATTATCTCTTGCTAGCACCATATCATCTTGCCTTCATACTCTGGACCAAAATTCTCCATGCTGTTTCAGTGTCCTTCAAAAGGTTTTCCTAATTTCTTTTGCTCAGTTATTTCCTTATTCTTCAGTATGCCCCTAAAGCTCTGTTTGCAATACTAGATAAAAAGGGCAGTAAAATATTTACTCGCGTATTTGGCTCCACAGTAAACAAAAATCTTAATTCATTCAATGCTCTACACGTTTTCCAGAACCACCAAGCTCATCTCTAATGAATAGTTCTAAAATTCAACTTATTTCCATCAAATAAAGAAAGAAACATGGCTTCAAAGCAAAACAAAACATTTCTGCTGAGGATTTGATTTTAAAATGCCAAACGAGACAAAAAAATAGCCAGCTAGACAAATCTTCTAGCCAGGATTCTGTCTTGTAAAGCACCAGTCAAGTCAATGCTAGATTAGGGTCAATAATTTGTTTTCTCTAATAACGTATCCATTTACATCTATGCTTACTTATTTTCCCTTTAGTTTCCTTTTGAAAAATGGAACCATCTCTCACAATAAAAAAGGTAAATTTTCATTTAAAATAAGGAAAGAAGACTGTCATCTTAGGACCAGACTAACCTCAGAGTTGGAAAAGTCAAAGAAGATAGGCCAAAATAAAAGTAAAAAATCTAGAGCCGAAGACACAAATTTAAAACCCTTCCTCTGCCTTTTAAAGAAACTGTATCAAAAGTGCTTATTAGGCATTTCCACCTTTTAAAACTTTTCTCTCAAAAAGCAGTCTAACTAGCTCGGACCTATACTGAGCACAGAATCAAATACAAACAAGACGCTCACACTTTTGCAGCAGGCACAGGCTACGCTACTGACAGACTCCCAAGGTTTAGATTCTTAGCGCCATTTAACTAACAACGAAATTAACAGTTCAGTGTTGAGTAGATGCTGTGTGGGTGTAAACCATTAAATCAAGGCTACAACAGACTGATCGGTGTTGTCGGCCGCTTACTTACACCTGTACCTGGGGATCAAAGAACTAGAGATACCTGATTGTGCTCAACTCTTCTTTGCTTGAGCGTTACCGGAGTCTTTGCTCTGCCCTTTAGAGGTTCTCTCTTCTCAAGCTTGAGCTCTATTTTAGAGTCTGGAAATAACATTGGAGAAACCATTACTCTCTGAAACGCACAATAAGCCATGATGTTATCCTAATATATTACTCTGGAGCCCTGATTTTAGGCTCGTTAATAGGTAAAAACGAGTCTGCCTATCGGTAAGCCCCCAACAGACCAAAATGGTTTAACTGCAGTTTACCTTAGAAACGTTTCTTTACCATTATTTTACTCCATTTTTAATCACTCTACTCTTTATCAGCACTTTCCCCTAACTATTCTCCTTTCCATTTTCTGGAATAGCTTTAAACATAAAGTTAATTCAAAATTCTCCCATGGAGCTTTTTCACTAAAAACAATTGAGACATGGCAAAAGGACATTTAAAATACTTAGTTGCAGCGGGGCGCAATGGCTCACATCTGTAATCCCAGCACTTTGGGAGGCAGAGGCAAGAGGGTTGCCTGAGTTCAGGAGTTGGAGACCAGCCTAAGTGACATGGTGAGACCTCTTCTCTACAATAAATCAAAAACTTAGCTGGGCATGGTGGGGTGAGGTGGAAGGATCACCTGAGCCTAGCAGGTGCACTCCAGCCTGGGCGGAAGTGAGACTCCGATTACGATTAAAAAAAAAAAAGCATAGTTGCTACCATTGTTTTATCTCTATAGTACACTACTACTGTATAACCGAGGTTACCTTATTAAATTACAATTTGGAATGTGGAAGAAAATTTAAGGAATGAAAAAGCTCACATGGTATCAAGCCTTTAAATTAATAACTGTCAATGATGCTAATAAGTTGAGTTATAAAAGTCTCTTCTTCCGATCGCCTGAACCCAGCGGGTCAAGGTTGTGGGGGTTGTGAGCGTGCCACTGCAGTCCAGCCTGTGCAACAGAGTGAGACTCCGGTTCAAATATAAAGTCTCCTTCCTTTTTTGATGTAGTTACAAAGAACCTGGATAAGAACGAATCTTGTTCACGGAAAAGTACAACCAATTAGAGGTTGCTTCTCTTTTGCCTCCCTATACTAAAAATAACATTTGAAGAGAAGCCAGTACTTATACATGACTTATCACAATGATAGTTATTAACTCAACAACTCAAAGACATGCATTTCTTTCTTTTTTTTCGTCAGTCTCACTTTGTTGCCCAGGCTGGAGTGCAGTGGCATGCTCACAGCCACTGCAGCAGCACTGACCTGCTGGGCTCAGGCGATCCTTCCTCCTCAGTTCCAAGTAGCTGGAACTACAGGCATGTGCCACCATGCCCGGCTAGGTTCTCAATGATTTATTGTAGAGATGAGGTCTCACCAAGTTGTCCAGGCTGGTCCTGAACCCCTGGGCTCAGGCAATCCTATTGCTTCAGCCTCCCAAAGTGCTGGCCCGGCTAAAGATACATATTTCTAACAGGTTTCAATATTCCATTCTCCTTGTCTTGATTTTATCATCATTGAAAGATCTAGATTTTTTTTTTTTTAACTGACTGATAAAAATTCTGGCCAACATTCCTCTTTTTGTGGACATTTATCATATCATAGCAAAATTCGTAAGTCAGTTATTCTAAAACTTCTACCAAAAAAATTAAGTTCGATTACTTTCTTACAAGACAGGAATAGTCAATTCTTAAACAAAACTTAGTTTTGCATGCAACTCAATGTAGTTGTGCTAAAAAGTAGCCAAGACAGCCATGTGTCTTGCTAACTCTACAGTATAATACTAGTTAGTCCAGAATCTACTTGCAGATTTGTCCCCAAAACAAACCAAACCAAACAACAACAGTGACCTTTACCAAGTTAGTTCAGACAGTTCACTCTTTAGGATTAAGCTATCAATTTTATCCCCCATCTCCCCAATACTTCTATTAATGGATCTATCACTATTTCTATATCTCTTAGTAATATAAAATCTTTTTTTATGCTTTGTTAACTCAGAATCTAAAAACTAGAAAGCACAAAGCAAGAAACCCATTATTAGTTTAGCAGAAATTGATAGACAATAAGGTATCTGGTTACAGATTAAGTCCTTACAAATTTAGATCCCAACAGTCAATAAAAACATGGCCCTCTGGCAGGGCGTGGTGGCTCAAGTCTGTAATCCCAGCACTTTGGGAGGCTGAGGCGAGAGGACTGACAGAATCCAGGGGTTCGAGACCAGACTGGGTAACTTGGCAAGACCTTATCTCTACAATAAATCAAAAAAATTAGCCAGGCATGGTAGCGTGCTCCTGTAGTTCCGGCTACTTGGAAGGTTGAGGCAGAAGGATCGCTGGAGCCCAGCAGGTTGATGCTGGGGTGGCCGTGAGCATGCCAGGGCACTCCAGCCTGGGCGACACAGTGAGACTCCAACTCAAAACAAAACAAAGAAAAAAACATGGCCGTCGGCCACTGCCTTGCTAAGCTATGGTCAGGCCGTGTTTCCTGGCTTCGGCCCCCCCTCTCCTACCTTGGGGAGGTAAATCTCCTTTTTCTATCAAATTTGCTTTCTAAATAAACTATATTTTCTAATCTTAAAAAACAACAAACATGGTCCTCAAATAGAAGAAAAAACATACAATAATTAGAATATTTCCAATTATACCACTGAAATGTCAAGTGAGTTTCAATGATGAAATGGAAAAGGGATGCTTGTCCACAAATATTTAACTTCTTGCAACTCCAGGAATAAAGCACACATACAACATGTTTCTGGAAACCACACAAAACTGTTCAAATTAAACAACTTTATTGAATTTGCAGAAGCACTCTACAGTAATACATTAAAAAAAAAAATCACATAGCACTCAGTAGATACATGTATAGAAGACAAATAACAAAATTATTCCCAGAAGGCTGCTAAGATGGACATGTGTAGTCTAAGAATATGGTAATGGCTAGAGAAGTACCCACGTATTTTGTTACACGTAAGTCCATTTTCCACAATAGCTCCACAGTTAGACTCTCTTATCTTACAATCATAGAAATAAGAGGGTAATACACTGCTTTATACAGACATACAGATACTGGGATATCATATACTTTCCTATGGCTTCAAAAAGGTAATAATTTAAATTTGCTTGTGGAGTCTAGATTGTTAAGCCTAATCTTCCATGAAATACAACATACTTTGAAAGCAAAGTATTATTTTTTAGAAAGCCCCATTTTTCCAGTTTCTAGTTCATTTGACAAGAGTGATACACTATGCCAGAATATCTATTATCAACTAAAGTGAGCTTCATGGATTGGTGGTCCATGAGTCACTTTCTTCAGAACATAAACTAATACATTGCTTTTACTATCAATAAAATAAATCCTGTCAGTGACTTTTAAAAAGTGTCTCTAGATCTAAATTCTTGTGTATGCTTATCTTGTATGTGTATCAGTAAGTTTGCAGACTGGCACTCTGAGTTGCGGTGATCTAGATTATGAATGATACTGCAGACATAGGTAAATAATCATCAAAACAAAGAAAAGCAAAAACGTGAACAAGTTTTAGAAAGTCTTAGATAGAAGTATCAAAAAGAACAAAATCACTGTTTTGAGTGTATAGTAAGTGTTTAATTCTGTTCTAGATATATAGGAAAATGGATAGTATACTCTTAGAAAACAATGCAGACTACTTAATATCTCAGCTACTGGAATTTTCTTAGTTTTGAATAGGTAAAAGCATAAGTAACACAGGAACCAGTAAACTATTTAGAGACTATTATGTGATCTAGAAAGCTTTCAATTGTTTGTACCAGGCTTTCTATCTATGCAAATCTTTTTTTTAAAAAAGCAGTTCTAAACAGGCAATTACTTTTATTCTATAATTTGATGGGTATGCTTAATATTTTGAAGTTAGTCCAGTCTGGAGACTAAAAAGTACAAAATAAAAGTACCTGAAATACCTAGAAAAGCTTCTAAGGTCCTCATATCAAAGACAAGAGAGATGTCTTTGTTCTTCACTTTATCAGTGTTTATTTCCATGCTTTTTAATTACTTTATTTACTTCTCCACCAAATAATGTTTCACCTTTAAAGGGAGTAACAGCCAGCTTATTCTTAGATGCTTGACTAATATTGTAATTCTTTAGCCAGAGATATCGACGACCTACAGTAGAATTTCCCATGGTACGGGCAGCCATCTTTACTTCATCAAATGAAGCTTCACAAATATACGAGGCTGCATCATATGTTTTGCTCAGAATCCCAAGTGCCTGGTGTGTACGACTGGGATCTGAGCTAAGAATCTGTGCAACCTGACTAATGTCTGCCTGCATAGCCTTAGCTACAAAGGCAGTGTGGGTTGCAACCCGCAATGCTGATGCTGCAGCTTCATATGCTCTACAGAATGCTGTGTCCAATTGTTTATCACAATTCTTGGTGGAGGCTGCCTGAACACCTGCTGGTGGAGTGGCTTCAGGAATAAACTCCAGGATTTCATCGTCTACTTTTGGAACAGATAATATCTGTGTTGCCTCTCTGGAAGAAACGGGATATCTGCATGCCAATGAAGGCAGCTGCCTGTCAACTTGCTGCCACTCCTCTTTAATTACTTTCAAAATAGATTCATGGAAGGGAAAAGACAGCTCTGAGGCATCAATTTCATCACGCTGTGATTGCTTAGACATTTCTATGCCTAAGGTAGTGAGTGAATGAGAGACAACATTTTTGGCCAAAGGCATCACTTCAGATCCAGGTATATTCTGAAATGCCACAAAGGAACCAGAAGCCCTTTCCTCTACTGTCTTCTCACTGAGTCTAGGCAATTTTCGTGGAGGAGACAGGGATTCAGTTTCTTGAAACTTAAATTGATCGATTTTCTTCCAAATGTTTTCTATATCCAGTGGGGGTGTAGAGTTAGAAGTCCCAGGCAAACTACCTACCCCAACCTGGACCAACAGAGAACTGACATAATCTCTGATTGCCTGAGCAAGGGGTGGAGAAATTTGGTGTGATCTTTCAGACTCCTCTAGTGCTCTTTTATTGGAGATAATCGGCTGATCTGAAATACGGGACCTCTCAGGACATAATGGTTGAATTCCACTTTTCCCTGTACTGTAAATACTTTCTACTATGTCTTTACAGCAAGTAGTGGTGGTTTCTTTAATCAGAGGAGAAGCTGCAGTAGAGACCAACATGGCAGTGAGTTCATGCTGAGATGTCGAAGAGTTTTTCTCTAAACAACTATCACGACTAGACTTGGAGGACATAAGCAAATTCCCTCCAGGTGCTAACTTCTGTGACTGTCCCCTACCAGGAAAGCTTGTAGCGATAAGAGGCTCCCTAGGTGGGTCTCCCTTAGAAGCATACGCTTTCTTAGCTGCCTGTAGTTCAGTCCTGCCCAAAGGAGGACGGGTGGAGATTTCAGGAAAACAAATATCCTGAAAAAATCCACCAGAGGGAGTAGTTGGAAGTTCAGAAAAAGGAACAAAATCCCTAGTGGACTTCGCTTTCTTGTGTTCTTTCTTCTTTCCTGTAGAGGCAAAAGAGGCAGGAAGTTTAAGCATTACTTATGTTTGAGTTGATTTTATTCTTTGCCTCTTTGCTAAAGATAGGGCTGCTGAAGAAAAAGACTATATTTCAAATTCTGGACAACCAATTAGCTAGGCTGTGCCCTGGCAGGCAATACTTATGCAGCTATAAGTAATTTGGGTCAAATTAAATAAATACAAAATTAACAAGTCGTATGAATTAAGTTTACAAAACTCAAATTATAGTAATTTTTAAGAGAGTATTTCATGGACTACTCTCAAAAATATAATGGTCAAATTTTCTTGATAGTAGATAGTCTAATAATATGGTCAAAATATTTGCTTTAAAGTTACCTTGAAACCAGATGACCTAACAAAAACTGTAACTATTTAAATACCTATCAACAGAGAACAGAGAAAATATGCCATATTTAAATGCTACCACTATATATTAATTATGAAAAATAAACAAATGTAATAAACAAGATTAGATCTAAAAAATAGACTGTGGAATAAGAAAAACCAAATGGTAAAACTCAGCGTATCATTTTTACAGATTTTTTTAAAAGCACAAAACAATATCATGTGTTAGGTATATATACCTAAAAATATAAAACATGAGCTGGAATATAAAACATGAAGTAATGATAGTGGTTACGTCTACGGAGCTGACAGTGAAATAAGAGTGCCTTTTCTTGTAATACTTTATTCTCTTAGAAAAATGAGATTTGAAACAATAAAGACAGTGGTAATTTAAGGCGATGGAAAACGAGACTAATTTTTTGTTTCTTAGAATTCTCCACAAAAAAGTATTTAAATCAAATTACTTCTAGAGTCACTCTAGGATGCAAACAAAAATTACACATATCTTGTCAATATTCTTATACATTTTGCCTTCTTCATGGTCACTGTATTTTACAAATCTGAAAAAAAGTACAGATATTTCATTAATATCGCTGAACATTTTACCTTCTTCGTTGTCACTGTATCTGTCAGAATCATTACTTCCATTCTGCCTTGTATTTTCTGCTGAAGAAGAAACTGTTGGCAGAGGAGTAGAAGATCTTGATTCTGTTCCTTGTTCTCTCAGTTTCAACAGCTTTTTCTCATATAGCTTCCTGGTTGTTCCTGAGTTAAGGCAGAACATACGTTAGTACTTGGATCATCTTATTTAAGGTCCACCTCAGACAGTATCTTCAGCAACTTTTTAAACTCACTTTCACCTTTCCTTTTCTAACCTCAAGTGCTTAAACTATACAATGGACTCTTTTCCACAACAGGTGTTTTTCTGGGGTTTTAACATGTGACTACAAAAATGTTTCTTTTAGTAGTATGAAAGACATAGTAAATTGATAGAAGTCTTCCTACAGATCACCTACGGAAGGGCCACATATAACTGAGAATTTTTGACCGAAATCTTGGACTGATATGTTTTCTTCAATACTAAGTAATAGTACTTGCTTACGTAGAAAAATCATTTTTATAAACAGATTGTACCCTTCAGAAGAATAACTATGATTAA
Source organism: Tarsius wallacei (assembly GCA_963574415.1). Lineage (NCBI taxonomy): Eukaryota > Metazoa > Chordata > Mammalia > Primates > Tarsiidae > Tarsius > Tarsius wallacei. The sequence continues at coordinate 16,993 of CAUYQG010146647.1, forward strand.
AGCCCCACAACTCTTAAGAGATTAATATGCCTGTAATTAGCCATTCAGATGTGGGGAAAAGTTTTTACATCACATTTAAATGTAACAACTTTGGAGTTAAAATGACCTTTTATGGAACACACATATTATAAACAGAAACTAAAAAACAAATTGATTACAAAGTCCTAGCACATTTTAAAATCAATGATAGCTTAAAATCAAAATAGCTTTCATTTTTCATTGTTTTATACTGCTAACTTTATAGCTCTCCTTAATTTCTGTACGATGAGCAAAATGACAATGAATATTTCTTAGAAACAACATGTATCTGGAAATGTTATATTAGTCTTAAGGTGAACAGTTAATACAACTATATAATCAACATAAAATGTAGTGCATGTTGATATATACATTATTTTTCTGTGTCCCCTTTTGGAATTTTAAACGACAAATCTAAAAAGGGTATTATATATCTCTTGGTAGTTATACTAAGAGGCTTCTTATTACCTATATGGAAGCAATGTACAAATTAAAACAAAATAGTCTATATCCTTGTTTGCAACTATACCTATAGCAAAACCCACAACCGTCACGTTCACAATTTTACACAACTTAGAAGATCAAAGTGGCTTTTTCTCAAATTGAGGTTCTTGCCAAGGTCCTCCACAACTAAGTTATAATCATCACCACCAGATTAGTGAAAACTGGTCCCCAGAGCCAAACTAACAGCTAGGCAAGTGGGGAAAACAATTTGCATGTGAAAGTGGGGAAAAACATTGCATGTGAAGTTTTATCGACTTACCCACAATGGGACCAGGATTCACTCCATATTTCACAAGCTGATCCAGAAGATCTTCGTTTGTGAGCTCTGTTACATCTAGATCATCTTTGTCTTCTAGTCTGGGTTTATCTGTTTTCTTTGTGGCTTTCTGCAAACAAAGTTCAGTTATCATCTCCACATGAATCAAAAAGTGTTCACCCACTAGCTAAATAATGCTCTGTATACAATAAGCATGCAAATTCACCTCCAAGCGAATTTATAGTAACGTTTGGCAATTTGAATAAATTAAAAGCAATCCATCATTTGAGAAAACTTTCTAAGTTTAGCTGTAAATAGCCAAGCAAGTAACTCAATTTTTAAAGACATTATTAATTAAAAGTCAATGTTTGATTACTTCTCTAAAGTAGTAATGGCATCAAAAAGTCAACAGTGCCAGGTGTGGTGGCTCATGTCTGTAATGCTAGAAGTTGGGAGGCCAAGCCCAGGAGTTCAAGACCAGCCTGGACAACATAGTGAGACCTCACTTCTACAAAAACAAAAAAAACCAACCAAGTGTGGTGGCATGTGCCTGTAGTCCCAGCAGAGCCCAGGAGGTCAAGGCTACCGTGGGCCGTGATTGTGCCACTGTACTCCAGCATAGGTGACAGAATGAGACACACACACACAAAGAGCAAATAAAGAATAAAACTAACTAACTTTGGATAACAACATATATCTGTATAAAAATGAATTTTGTTTGTTTTCTTTAAAGTAACCAAAAATTGTATTCCATTTCTTAAAGCATATAACTTCCGATGCTAAGGAGACAGATCAGCATGAAAGTTGCCAGACTGGGTTAAAAAAATCTTCATCCAGGCCAGGTGTGGTGGCTCATGCCTGTAATCGCAGCATTTGGCAAGGCTGGAGGATTGCTTCATACCAGGAGTTCAAAACCAGCCGGGACAATATAGTAAGACTTCATCTTGAAAAAACAACAAAAACAAAAAACAAAAGTTTCACCCAGAAGATGAATACAATTTACTATTTAATTTTTTTTTTTTTTGAGTCTGAGTCTCACTGTCACCCAGACTGAAGTGCAGTGGCATGCTCATGGCCACAGCAGCCTTGACCTGCTGGGCTCAAGCGATCCTTCCTCCTCAGCCTTCCAAGTAGCTGCACTATAGGAGTGACACCAGGCTAATTTTTAAAATTTACTATAGAGACAAGGTCTTGCCAAGTTGCCCAAGCTAGTCTCGAACCCCTAGGCTCAGGCAATTCTCTCGCCTCTGCCTCCCAAAGTGTTGGGCTTATAGGCATGAGCCACCACACCTGGCTACTATTTAATTTTTGATAATTCTTAAAAGTTTAAATTAATTCAGGAAAGTTTAAGACTTTACTATAAACCTTTATACTTAGTTGTATATAAAAATGAGTTCTTTTTTTTTTTTTTGAGTTGGAGTCTCACTCCATTGCCCAGACTGGAGTGCAGTGGTTGCTCCCGGCCAGCGCAGCCTCGACCTGCTGGGCTCCAGCGATCCTTCCGCCTCAGCCTTCCAAGTAGCTGGAACTACAGGCGCGCACTACCACGCCCAGCTAATTTTTTTAAAATTTATTGTAGAGATGAGGTCTCGCCAAATTGCCCAGGTGGGTCTCGAACCCACGAGCTCAGGCAATCCACTCACCTCAGCCTCCCAAGGTGCAGGATTACAGACTGAGTCACCGAGCCCGGCGTAGATAGCAGTTTTAAGCAGAATGGTCAAGACCGTCTCACT
>CAUYQG010146648.1:0-23678 GCA_963574415.1 Tarsius wallacei
TTTTTTTTTTTTTTGAGTTGGAGTCTCACTCTGTCGCCCAGACTGGAGTGCAGTGGCCGCTCCCGGCCATCGCAGCCTCGACCTGCTGGGCTCCGGCGATCCTTCCGCCTCAGCCTTCCGAGTAGCTGGAACTACAGGCGCGCGCTACCACGGCCGGCTAATTTTTTGATTTATTGTAGAGATGAGGTCTCGCTTGCCCAGGCGGGTCTTGAACCCACCGGCTCAGGCAATCCACTCACCTCAGCCTCCCAAGGCGCGGGATTACAGGCTGAGCCACCGAGCCCGGCTTACTTTGTCTAATATTAACAGAGTTAGTCCAATATTGTTTTGACTGGAGGTTTTATAATATACAATTTTCCGTCCTTTCATTTTTCAATTTTTTCTTTATAAGTTTATTTCTTGTAGACAATCTGACAATCTCTGCCTTTTAATTGGAGTGTTTAGACCATGTACATGTGAAGCAAGTGGCGATATGATTTTATTTAAATCTACTAGCTATTAGTTCACTTGCTTTTTCTTCCCTTTTTCTTCTTTTTATACCTACTTTTCAGATTGAGCTTTTTTTTTTTTTTTTACTTCAGATTGAGTATCTCTACACTTGGCTTATTAGTGACCCTCTTCCTTTTTTAGTGGTTGCCTTAGGGTTTGCCATGAACATCTTTAATTTATCAGTCTAATTTCAAATCATATTATGCCACTTCATTTATAGTGCAAGAACTTTATGAAGTATACTCCCACACTTTTACTATTGTTATAAACTCTGGAGTACCTTGTTGATGTCTTTGCTTTAGACCAGTGATACATAAGCTATGGCCTATGTGCCAAATCCAGCCTGCCCCAGCTTTTGTAAATAAAGCTTTCTGGGGGGGAACACAGCCATGTGTTTATATATTGTCATGGCTTTCGGGCTACAACAGTGTAGTAGCCTGAATTTTTTTTTTTATCTGGTCCTCTTTAGTAATAAAAAAGTTTCCCAATTACTGCTTGACATAGTCAACTATTTTTAGAGCAATTAAAAATAAGCCAAAATTAGCTTTATATTACAAATTTATATTTTCAATTTCTAGATCTCTTCATTTCTTTGTGTAGGTCCAAGTTTCTGACTGGCATCATACTCCGGCCTGAAGGACTTCCTTTAATATTTCTTGTAGATCAGATCTGCTAGTGATAAATGCTTTCAGCATTTATTCGCCTGAAATGTCTTTTTTTTCCCTGTATTTTAAAATATTTTTTTCTAGGTGTAAAATTCTGTTGACAACAAATTTCTTTCGGTACTTTAAAGGCATCCTCTGTTGCTGCTGGCCTCCTGCAACTCGCTGACATCTTAGTGATGTCTCTTCACCTGCTTGCAAGGCAGCTGTACTTTTCTCCCATTTCTGACACTGGCGAGGATGGCCTCCTGTCTCATCTGTCATTGGAATTCATGCTATTTAGTTGCCCTGTGATATCAGTTTTCCGATGAGTTCAAGGTATGTTATTTTGTATTTTATTTGTCATATTCTTGTTGTTAGGATGGGAGCCATACACTTTCCGTCTCTCTACATAGAAGTGGAAATCAAGCTAAGATGTTTTAACAAGATAATTTAAGGCAGTCTTAAAGAGATATTGAACTCCTTCAAACATTTAAAATATGATTTATAAATTTAATATATTTTATTTCCTTGTTTAGATACTTCAGTTGCCAAAACCAAATCTTTCCAGGCTTCTTAGATAATTTTTAATCTAATTAATTGCTATCGTAAATGGAATGAATCTAACTCCTCCTAAATGTTCCTATACTGTTTATACATTTTGTTTATTTCGAATTAAATCATTTCATTTTAATACAGAATCACAAAACTGGTCTACTAATTGCATAGCCCCAAATCTTCTAGTACCCCAAGAACTTAAATACCAAATAAGAAGAGTGTACTTATGTCAAGAATTGTAGGGGGGCCTGAGATTTCACCTTACTTTCAAACGAACAAGTTTCATGGATGTTGGCAAAAGACATGAGACTTCCAGAGAAAAAGGAGTTTGTTACTCACAGCAATTGTACTAGGCAGAGTATCAGCATTTACACCAGTTCTCCAAGTCCTGGTTCCCAAAGGGTGTTGTGAAAAGGATCATGGGACATCCTTACATACAGTGGGTTACAGGCGAGGAAATCTGAGTTTAGAAACCTCAAATCTTTTATAATAAGCAGTAAGTCCACTTGACCTTTGCTTTGGAGGAAGACATTATATCGGACAGCAAACGGGCCTGCCTTTTGTTCTCGAAGGACACCACCTCCATCTTTCAAAGCTGTTTACTAAACAAACATTCTTGCTCACAAAACACGCAGAAATGTGAGACCCATGGAAAATTGTCTCACAACACATTAACCGCAAAACTGTTTACAATGGGTTGATTCTCTTAAGCATGTCTGAATTTAAATCTAAGTCTTTTTGTATTGGAAAGATGTTCCTCTACGAAGGAATTAATAGTCACTTTAAACAACTTTTGGGTTACATTCTCACACAGTTTTCATGGTTACCTCTCCTAGTTGAGGAATTTTCAGTGGCTAGTGAATTTCTGGCTGGAATATTGTCTGGGTTCTTGGTAACCTTGGCTGCCAGGTTGATCTGGTTTTATGGTCACTCTGCTAGCATTCTCCAGGACGTTGGACAGGGTGTCGTCTCCACCTGTCTCACCATACTTGTATTACCCAGGACCTCATTCTGCTGACCTTTATTCGAGCTGCCACACTCTTTGACTGGGTTCAGCACATCTATTTAACTCTTCATTCTATTCATATTATCCCCATCTTCTAGACCATCTCAAAGCTAGGTCTAACTTTGTGGCCTCGATTTTTAAGAACATTTGATTGGGTTCTCTAATGGGGTAAAAGAGGGCACCTTCTCATTTAATTCTCTTTTAGTTCTAGAAAGTGCTAAGTGTACCGATTTGGCTGAAGGAAAGAGGAAATCCTCCCTGTCTCTCAGAAAAATAACTGTGGTGGCAGCAGCCCCAGTGCTGTGACTGTGTGTTGGGTGATTCCACCCTCCTCAGAAGAACTCCAGGTCCCTGCTGGGTGCCCCACCCAGACCTGCTCTACACACTCATGGAGCTCCACCCCCACACCAAGAGGACCACCTGCCAAGGAGGCTGAGTCCAGCAAGGAGCCCGGCCAGCACCTGACGTTTACCTTTGCTGCACAGAGGCAGCTCCTAGAGAGAGGCGAGTTTGACTACACCAGAGTCATTCCACAAGTTCCCCCCCTTCCCTCCAACGGATCATTAATCTCCCAGAACACATGCTCTATGCTCATTGCTCTCCTAATGGGAAATGGGTCAGAGAGAAGGGTCACCACCACGGCGGAGTGAAGCTAGCTTTTTATAGGTATGTGCTTTTAAGGGGAATATGAGAAGGAATGGCTGGCCTGAGGCAGCCTCTGGTTTGACCAGCTTGAAACAACCAAGGCTTCTCCCCATTTCCAACTCTAAATTAATTATAGCCTAAACAGAGCATCTCAGTCCACCTTCATTATCCATTCGGTTTGAAGGCCATTACCAACCACAGAGCATCCGGTGCTGACAGACAGCAGCACAGCTATACCCCCTGCTTGCAGAGTAAAAACTTGAACTGCTCTCTCATTTCCTCCGTTAATGGTGAGATAAAGAGCACCCCAGTTGGAAGGGGCCCTGTCAGTGGCAGGACGACCTGCATCTGGGCTGGCAGGGCCTCACATTCCGTGTGGGGGCAGCAGGAAGGAGGTGCCACAGTGGGGAGGTTTGTTCAGGGCCTCCAGCTGAGGCCAAGCTCCAGGGCGACGTGAAGCAGTCCCCAGAAGTTGGTTTGGTTTCACAATAACTTTTTTGCCAGAATACACAGAAAGCCACGTTGCTCTTTCTTCTGCTCCAGAAGGATCCCTGATTCTGGGGACTGGACAGCAGGCCGATGAAGAGCCAGGAGGCCTGAGTTCTAGTCCTGTCTCCACTGCTCACCACCTCCATGCCTAATAGGACAAGTCTCCTGATCTATCAGTCGACTCATTCATGAGGGGGTGTAACTCTCCCTGCCCTGCCTATATCCCAGGGTTGCTGTTAGAGTGCAGTTAAATAACAGACACTAGAAAGGAATGTACTCTGTGAGGTGCTGTCTTCCTTATTCGAGGCAGGGGTCCAGAGGACTGGGTCTGTCCTTAGGACGGGACAGACCCGACTCGCTTGGGGACCAAGAGCAAAGCTACCCAGGGTCTTGGTTTGAAACGACATCCTAGAGCTAGAAAGTGTGGTCGTGACATTCCCAGAGGTGTTTTGGGGGCGTCTTGGAGCTGGAAGAAGAGGCGAGTCTGCCCTGCCTGGCTGTGAGGACGTGGGCAAGCACCTAAAAAGACGAATTCGCCAAGGGAGAGACTGTGCAGGCAGAAGAGAGGCGGTGACAGATGAGATACGGGATCCAGGAACACGAGGGGCTGGCTCCGTCCTCAGCTGTTTCATAGCCCCACCGCTTCTCACCTCCATGCCACTGTGCACTCCCGTCGTCAGCAGGGGCGGCTGAGCAGTCTCCTGGCTTCCACCCCAACATTACCCATCGTTGTTCTTGCTGCAGAAATTGGAGCCCGCGGTGTTCAGATCAGCATTCAGACCAGCGTTCAAGATCCACTAGTCAGACTCTGCCCAGCTCCTCTCAGAACCCTCAGTAGCACTTTAGTCCACCCAGAATAAAAGCCCAAGTCCTGACAGAGGCTGCTGTCTCAGGCCTCGCCTCCACGGCTCTCTGTCCTGTCACCCACCCAGTCATGGGCTTCCAGGCAGCTGCAGGCTGTTCCGGGCTGCTCTGGGCTATTCTAGGCTGTTCCAGGCTGTTCTCGGCTCTTCCAGGCTTTTCTAGGCTGCTCCAGGCTGTTCTAAAACATTCAAGACTGTTTTAGGCTGCTCCAGGTTGTTTTCGGCTGCCTTTGGACTATTTGTTGTTTTTTTTCCCAGAAGCCCTGGGTGATACCCAGGGATTCATCTCGCCTCAGTCATCTCTCTGTGCAAATGCCACTTTCACAATGAGACTTCCCCACTAAGACCAGCACACATGTCCAGCACCCCCAACTACGGACCCCTCTTACTTGTTTTGTTTTTCCTGTAGCACTCACCACCTTCTATGACCTCATGTGTTTTATTCGTTTATTGCATGTATTGTTTATTTTCTGTCTCATCCCTCTCCCTCCCCACCCTCACAGCCCCTCCCTTCCTCACCCACATCCCCAGAAGGGAAACTCTGTTGTGAGGGCAGTGGTGGCTTTTTGCCTGTTTCTTTCCACTGATGTGTCCCAGGGGCCCACAGCACTGCCTGGTACAGACTAAGTGTTTAACAAATATTTGCGGACGAGAGAAGAATGGTGTGAAAGGTAAGGTTAGAGAGTATCTCGAGAAGGAGAAGGAACTTAACAGTCTTCTCCCTTCCAAATGCTCCAAAGAGACCAAAGAGCAATGCAGAGAGCAGTCAGTAAGGTGTTTGAGCCAGAAGCAGCTTGTGAAGGATGACGAAATGAAGGAACGGTCCACGAGTGTAGGCCAACACATGTCCACAACTCATTCAGGAATGCGGAGGGAAGGACTGGGAAGCATTTGAAGGCTAACCGGAGGAGGACATCAGATCAACAACAAAAAAGTTCCTGTTGTTTAAGGTAATTCACTGTTTTCTGTTTTCAAATTAATTTGTGCCCATTGTACGAGATGTGGGAATTATAGAAAAGCCAAAGACAGAAATATAATTTCTACCTAATCTCGTTACCCAGATAAAATCACAATGAACTCTATCTTGTGCTTTTTTTCTAGGCATAGGCATTTATAGTAGTTCTGCCGCTTGTGAGACTGTTTTTACAGAAATGATATCGCTATACGTGATATGCCCAGTCTGTATTTATATGTCTGGTTTGCAGCTTTATTTACTTAAAACTTTATTGGGAATATTTTTGTGTGTGTTTAGGTATTTTTATATTAGGTCATTTTTAGCAGCTGCAAATAATTTCATTCAATAAAGTGTATGAACAACTTTTTAGTTGGATGTTTTCGTTCTGCCCCATTTTTTGATTTTATAAACCACACTGGAATAAGCATTCTCTTTTCTTTATTTAAAAGAAGGAGAAACTGGATAGAGGAGAGGTTGAAGAAACATGGAGACTGGTACTAACTCCTGGGAAAAAGCCTGGAGAAATCTGGACAAGATGAGGTGAAAGACCTAGGTCAAATACAATGACATCAGATGCTCAGCCTGCCACCACCCGGATCCAGTGTCATCAGTATCACTAAAGTGAGGGTGCCCTGATGTGATATAGTGGAGCCCAGAGCACCCCCTATAGCAGAGATGCTAATATAGAACACAGGGACCCCGCTCACCAAGGTGGGTTAGGGCCTGGGCTTCAGTGTTTCTGCCAAGTTCACCAGGGGGGCCTCATACCCACTGAAGTTTGAAGTCTACTGCCTGTGAGATACACTCGCAGAGCAATATGAAACTGGAATCCAGTCGAACCTCCTAAAACTTCCAGTCTAAGGAAGTATAGGGCACAGAAGAATGAGCTAAACATTACTGTGAGGAATCAGACAAATCCAGAAAGTGAGTATTTTTTGTGAACATATATAAGCCACCAGATGAGGTCTCTGCCACGAGGCAACGGAATGGGAAAAGAAATGGGGGAGGGGAGTCCACTTGAGATTTTAAAAATATTTAGGTGAGTCAAGAACCAAATGCAAGATGTGGACTTTGTTTGAATTCTGTCTCAAGCAAACCGATTTGTAAAAGGTATCTCGGGGACAACAAACGAAATTTGAATGTAGACTGATAGTGGACGAGGCAAGGAATCATTGCTAACTTTGTTTGGTGCAGTAAAGGTATTATAGTTGTGCGAGAAGATGGCCTTGTTTTTTAGAGTTACGTACCAAAGTACTTGGAGTGAAACGTCACACTATCTGGACCCTACTTTATAATATTTCAACAAAAAAAGAATGAACAAACAAATATGGGAAATATGAACAGATAGGTGTAGGTGATGCGATATGTGGAGTCATTCTGGTATTTTAGTCGCTTGTTATATATGTGAAGTTTTTCATAATCAAGGGTTGAAAGTACAAGTGGATCTTGGTCTTGGTGAATTGGAGAGAGACTCTCGTTCTGCAGAAACGGGCATGAAGAAGAGTTGGAGGGAGACAGCAGAACTTTTAGGGGAAGAAGGACATTTGAGGGAGCTCAAGACAGATGCCCCATTATCATGTGGCCACAGCCAGGGAGGGAGTCAGAAGCCAAGAAGCCAGGTAGGCAGAGCTGCCGTCAGGGAGGGAGACGTGGAGAGAAGAGGCGGGGCTTGCCTTGCGGGGACGGAGACTGGATGTTGCTGTGGTAGGCCGGCACTGTGAGGGGCTCACCCTACAGAGCTGGGCTACAGCACCCAGGTTCAGCCCAGAAAGACATCGCGAGCATGGCGTGAACACCAGCCGTGGTGTCAGGTTTTCTCCGGGAAAGTTTGCAAAAGCCTTGAAGCAGGGGTGGGAGAAGGGTGGGAGAAGGGGGAGGGCAGGGGCTGGCAAGGCTGGATGTTCAAAGAGCAAAGGTAGCCAGTGAGGGCTCCGAGGTTCTGGAGTCGTCCCTTGCGCATCCTGACTGACCGGCCTCAGTGGGCTGACGGGACACCTGGAAAGTCCTGTGCTGCTGGAGGATTTGGGAGTGGCTGTTTCTGAAGTTGCTGTGCTGGTGTTCGTGTGTGTGGGACGTGAATGTCTGTGGTGTCTGTGGTGTGTGTGATATATGTTCCTGTGGCGTGCATGTCTATGGTCTGTGGTATGTGCGTATGGTGAGCGTATATGGTGTGTGGTGAGTGATGGTTTAGGGTGCGTGTGTCTGATGCAAGTTTGTGTGTGTTATGTGTGGTGTGTGGTATGTGAGCATAGGTATATGATATGTGTCTGGTGTGTGGTGTGTGTGTGTGTGTGTGTGTGTGTGTGGTATAGGGGTGGTATGTGTGGTGTGGTGTGACGTGGTGGTGGTGTGTGTGTGGTGTGTGTGTGGCATATGTAGTTGTGTGTGTGTCGATGGTATGTGATATATGGTGTGTGTCTATAATATGTGGCATGTGTGTGTGTGTGTGTGTGTGTGTGTGTGTGTGTGTGTATTACTTCAAGTACCTTTCATGCTGAGAAGAGCTGAGTCTGTCTTCTTTGGAGTCTGCTGGCCCAGACAGTCTTTCCAACAGTGGAGAGTTGTTATTTATCCAACATCGATCTCACAACTATTAAGGAACACTATCTTATAGACCATACCCCTTTAGGGCAGCAGGGAAGACAGGCCTAGACCTGCTCCGCACAACATACTTTGTACTATAAATGCTATATGTAGTAGAGCTGTATCCATATTTAAATGCTTTTAGGGTATGGGTTCTTTGAGAATCTGATAAAGTTATCATTTCTTTATTGTCCTTGGGGAAAGTGTACAGACGCTCATACATAAAAATCCACACCGCACTTTAGGGAAACTGCAAATCCTTGAGGCCAACGGGTAGATCCCTGGGGCCCTCCGTGGAAGAGGTTTTCAAAACAGTGCTGTGGGAAAAAACAAAGAGGCAGGCCTGCCTGGGGGATGGAGGAAGCTTCTAGAGACTGTCTCAGCGGAGTCAGAGGCGATCTTCCCATCTCAGCATCCAGAGTAGCTGGGACTACAGGTGGGTACCACCATGCCCAACTAATTATGATTATTATTATTATTATTATTATTATTTGTAGAGTCATTGTCTTGCTTTGTTGTCCAGGCTGGTGTTGAACTCCTGGGCTCAAGCAATCTGCCCGTCTTGGCCTCCCGAAGTGCTGGGATTACAGGCATGAATCATGGCACCCGGCAGGACTTGCATTTTTGACCCCATGACGGGGGACAGGGGTGGGTAACCTGCAGAGACAGTGGGCAGGAACCTGGGGAATGGGAGCCACTGAGGCTAACTGACCTCCAACCTCCATCCCTGGGTTTGCCCTTTCACAGATGTTCTCAGGCTGAGAGTGTGCCAAGATCCCTGAGTCGCTGCTGGTCTGTAACATGAGGGCTAGGCTCTGGCTGTCATCTCTGAAGACAACTCACCAAGGAAGTGCATGGTTTTCATAACCTGGCCAGATCTACTGACCAGAAAGAAAGCTGGGTAGGACCAAGGTGGAGGTGTCTCTCGGCAGGAGGCATCCCTGCTGTGTGACCGCATCGGTCTGGATTTGGCTCTCAGGCTATCGATTCATTTAGCAGACGTGCCCTTTCAGTGGTTCAGCTCTTTATCCCCTCGACAGGCACTGATGCAGAGAGGCTCTGTGGACCCTTTGCGCTTGTTTGGCTTTGAGGAGTGGAAAATGTGGTCCTTTTATCATCTCTCCCTTTAGCAGGTGGTCTAGTGGTGGAGGCAGGAATGGCCACAGCCTCACGAATAGCTGCTGGTTTCTTCCCATCTTTGTTCCTCTCTCACTACTCCACTGACAGCCACAGTCCCCTGGGGAGGAGTGAGAATGTTAGAACAATTGAGTTTCTCTGCTTCAGGCCTGTGGGTATCCAATAAGCCCACGACTCTGGCAAGCTGCTGGCAGCGGGGACTGTTCTGGGCAGAGCTATTCAAGTGGAAGGTTTAAATCGGCTGGAGATACTTCCTTCTCTTTTCAGCAAGCAAATCTTGCGTGTGTGCATGCGTGCCACACACTCCTTATAATTTGACTTTTGATCTTCCTGTTCTGAATAAGAAGTTTCCAGAATTTTCTGACATGTGGCATTAAGAAATGATCACAGAAATTGTACCTACATTCCCATCGCACCTTACAATTTGAAAAGCACTTTCCTAGCTGTGACTTTCCAGTGGCGAGCAGGCAAAGCCCGAGTATGATAGCCCAATTTTGGAGACGAGCAACCTGAGAGTCCTGGATATAATGTGTCATTATCACACAACTGAAAAACAGTATATACTATTCTAAAGCTATTCTCCTGTAATCTAAGTCATCCAGTTTGAGAAAATAGTTTTTCATCTTTGCCTATCTTCAAAACCAGAAAGCCTCTTACTATATTTGCTATCGTTGATTTTTAGCTAGTCTGAAATAAAAAGTCAAACTGCGTCCCCAGGCGAATCAAGTAAAGAATATTAATAGCCAACATTTATTTTGAGCTTTTACTACGTGCTAGACACTAAGATCTTTATGTTAATGAACATGCTCATTTATTTCTCACAGCAACTCTGTTGTGTACGTTTTACAAATGATGCAAGAAAGGTATGCAGGGGTGAGGCAATCTGCCCAAGGACACACAGCCAATAAGAGTACATATTGGAACCCAAATCATTTGTGTTCAAAGTGCAAGGGAGTTCAGTAGTTGGGTTTACTAGACAAACCAATAATTCATAAGAGTGGGACTAAGAGTGATATATTCTACTCAGGCCCTGGAGACTAAGAAAAGGTTTGATATACCACAAAGATGGAAAAATTTTACAAATGGATGTGCCAAATAGCCTCAAAGTGTATAAAGCAAAATTTGACTGAACTAGCTGCAAGAGGATAGACAAATTGACAATTATAACAACATTTTCATTCAGCTTTCCCAGTGATGGGTAGAACAATGAAAAAAATTAGTAAAGATATAGAAGAATTGGCCAAAACAAGGAATAAATTTAACCTACATACTCATATACATGTTTGTATATGTGTTCATATATGAAACAATGTATTCAATGACAACTGTACATAATGATATTTTTCAAGACACAAAAATTTACCAAGTGCTGGATTCTTATAGCAAGTTTCAACAAATTTTAAAGGATTGAAATCATACAGGGTATATTCTCTGATCACAAGCTAATTAAGCAAAAAATTCCCATTTATTTGGAAATATATAAACATACTCCTAACTAATCTATGGGTCAAAGAAGAAATCACAATGTAAATACGCGAAGCGAATGATATTACATACACAAATTTATGAGATGTACTTAAACCATGCATGGAAGGATATAATAGTTATAAATACATATATTATAAAAGAAAGTAGAAAATTAATAGTATTATTTATTTTGATCTCTGCTGTTTTTCTTAATAAAATAGTCAGCATTCAGCCAGGCTCGGTGGCTCAGTCTGTAATCCCACGCTTTGGGAGGCTGAGGTGAGTGGATTGCCTGAGCCCGCGGGTTTGAGACCCACCTGGGCAACTTGGCGAGACCTCATCTGTACAATAAATAAAAAAAAAAAGTCAGCCGGGCGTGGTAGTGTGTGCCTGTAATTCCGGCTACTCAGAAGGCTGAGGTGGAAGGACTGCCGGAGCCCAGTGGGTCGAGGCTGCAGTGGCCAGGTGGCCTCTGTACTCCAGTCTGGGTGACAGAGTGAGACTCCAACTCAAAAAAAAAAAGAAATAGTCAACATTCAATGAAAAATTAGGAAACATACAAAAGCCAAACAAATGAACAAATAAAGAAACTTCATTGTTAAGAGACAGATCAATCAACAGAAACAGACTAAGAAGTTAACCAGATGTTAGAATTATCAGACAGGACTTCATATTAGCTGTGTTTAAGAAGAATAAAGATTTACTGGGAAAGGTGGACAACTTGCATGAATATATGGAGAATTTTATCAGAGAGATAGAAATGAATTTTTAAAAATCAAATGGAAATGCTAGACATGTAAAAAACAAAACAAAACATGATATCAAAGACAAATTACTTTCACAGGCTTAAAGGGGAAATGGACATTGTTGAGGAACGAATCAGTGAACATGAATATGGGTTAGTGAGTAAAACAAGGCAAAAAGAAAAAAAAAACAATAGAAAGAGCTGTGAGACAGGATGAAATAGGAGGAAAATGCATAATTGGAATTCTGCAAGAAGAAGTACAGAAACAGTTATAAGTAATAGTTAGAGGCCAGGTGGGGTGGCTCATGCCTGTAATCTCAGCACTTTGAGAGACCAAGATGGGTGAATTGTTTGAGCCCAGATATTGGAGACTAGCCTAGACAACATAGTGAAACCTTGCCTCTCCAAAGAATAAAAAAATCAGCTGGATGTAGTGGCACATGCCTGTAGTCTCAGCTATTTGGGATGCTGAGGTGGACTTGAGCCCAGGAGTCGAGGATGCCATGAGTGTGAATATCATGATCATGCCACTACACTACAGCCAGGGTGACAAAGTGAGACCACAATTTTTTTAAAAAGTACTTGGAAAGACAATAACTGATAATTTTTAAAAAAGATGACAAAACACAGATACAAAAATTTAAGAATCCCAAGTAGGATATCACACACACACACACACACACACACACACACACACACACACACATGCACACACACTATAGTCAAACTTCTGAAAACCAAAGATAGAGGGAAAATCTTGAAAGTAGTTAAAGGAAATAGTAACATTAAATACAGTGGAACAAAGATGTGAATATCAAGCAGATTTTTTTATCAGAAAGTAGGCAAACCAGAAGACAATGTAACTACATCCCTAAGGTACTGAAAGAAAAAAGTCAACTCAGAACTCTATAGCCAGTGAATATGTCTTTGAAAAATGAAAACAGAATAAAAATTTTTTCAGACATCAAAAACTAAAGCGAATTCACTGCCAGGAGACCTGCACAATAGGAAATATTAAAGAAAGTTCTTCAAGCAGCAATTGATACCAGATGGATATGAAGAGCTCTAGTAATACACAAAGAAATGTAGAGCTCTACAAATACTAAAAATAAAGGAAAATATAAAGCAATGTCTTACTTTGTATTGTTTTGTAATAATTATATTTTGTAAATAAAATATTGTCTACTGCAAAATTTTAACAATGAATTTTAGAGTTTATAACATATAAGTATGGAAAAATAACTCAAAGAATGGGAGAAAGAAAATGGAAATATAGTGTTGCCAGGTTCTTATAGTCTACCTAAAGGGCCTTATAATATTTGAAGCAGAAATTGATAAATTAATGAGGTATAAGGTAATCCTTAGAGTAAGAATTAAATAAACTAGAAAAGAGGTAGGTATAACTAATAAGATAATAGTGGATATGAAGTGGAATCATATGATTTAATTTTAATTCAAAATAGCAGGAAAACACAAAAAAGCAATAAAAAACAGGACAACATCAACAAGATAGTTGATTTAAACCCAACTGCATCAACAATTACATTATATATAGATAGACTAGATGTTCCAAATTAAAAGACAGTGAATGTCTAATTGGATATGGACTATATGATATACTGTCCGCAAGAAATCAACTTTAGTATAAAGAAGTGTGTAGGGTAAAAGCAAAATAATGGGGAAAGACATGCTATGCAAGTACTAATCAAAAGAAAGTAGAAATGGCTATAATAACACTATAAAAATTAGATTTCAGAACAATAAATATTACCATGGATAGAAAGAGACATTACATAATAATAAAGGGAACACTTTCTCAAAAAGATATAATCCTGTGCAGGCACATAACAAGAGAGCTTTAAAATACATGAAGGCAAACCCAATAGAAGTGAAAATCATACTTGGAGACTTTAATACTTCCCTCTACATAATCAAAAGAACAAGTAAACCTAAAGTCAATAAGAAAATAAAAGAGCCAGCAAGACTATCAACCAATTTGAGCTAAGTGCTGCTTATAGAATGCTCCACCTGACAATAGCTGAATAGACATTACTTTCAAGTAGGAGTGGAACACTCATCAGGTTGCATTATATTCTGGGGCAACAGCAGAAATAAACAAGAAATCATAATGAAAATACATCTGAAAATTCCTAAATATTTGGAAATTAAATCATACACTTTGAAATAACACATGAATCAAAGGGAAACTCAAATGGGGCAATAAGAAAACATTTGAATTGAGTGAAAATGAAAACAAAACATATCAAAACTTATGGGACGCTGATAAAGCCACACTAAGAGGGAAATATAGAGAGAGAGAAATATAGAAATATTTATATAAGGACAAAGATTTCAAATCAATGATCTAACATTTTACATTAAGAAACTTTAAAAAGAAGAGAAAATTACCCAAGCAAGCAGAAGGAAGAAAATAAAATAAGAACAGAAATAAAGGAATTTGGAAACAGGAAAACAAGTGTAAATCAATGAAATTTTAAAAAGTAATAATAATATTGCTAAATCTCTAGACAGACTGATCAGGAACAAAAAAGATGAGAGATGGTAGATAGATGATAGATGACAGATAGATAGACGGACAGACAGACAGATAGATAGATAATAGAAAGAGAGAGGACACAAATTACCAATATCAGGAATAAATAGAGCACATACTACAGATCCAACAGACGATAGAAGATTAATAAGGGAACATTATGCACAACTACATGAAAATAAATTCAGCAACCTAGATGAAGTGAACAAATTCCTCTGAAATTGCCTAATTATCAAACTTAAAAACCAAGTTGAGTTTATCTTAGAAATGCTTAATTGGTTCAACATTTAAAAATCAACCATTGCAATTCACCTATTTACAAAAAAAAACAACTACATGATCATCTCAATATATGCAGAAAAGGCACTTGTCAAAATTCAGTTTTCGTTTGTGATAAAAACACTCAGAAAACCAGAAATAGAAGGGAACTTCTTCAACCTAACAAAGGACATCTATAAGAAACCTACAGCTAACCAGATATTTAGCAGTGAAAGACTGAGGGCTTTACTACTAAGACTGAACAAGACAAAGTTATCTGCTTTCACCAATTCTATGCAACATTGTGCTGGAGGCCTTTGCCGATGCAAAAACCTAGGATGAGAAACAAAAGGCACGCAAATCAGAAAGGAAGAAATAAACCTGTCTTTAACCACAATGGCATTTTCTTCTAAGTGGAAAATCTCGGGCGATCTACAAAAAGGCTAGTACTCACGGAATTCGCAGAAAATTGGATGGAGTTGGAGACCATCATGCTTAGTGATCTATCACGGAAAAGAAAACTTAATAGTGAAATGTTCTCACTCAAAAATGGGATCTGAACACGAATCACATTCGCACAAGGGAGGAAGGGCAATCGATGGACACTGTCCGAGAGGGAGGGCGGGATGGATGGGGGCATGCCATCACAAAGGGTGCCTGCCTGGTCTTCAGCCAAGAGAAGCGAGGGCCAGCGGGAGGTCCAAACTTCACCTGCACGCAGCCTGCTTGTGTAGCTAATCCTGACTTGTAGCCAACACATACCTATTGAAAAAAAAGGCTAGTATCAGCAGGTGGATTTAGCAAGGTACTAAAATAAAAATCAATTTTATTTCTGTATACTAGCAAAAAGCAATTGAAAGTTGATATTTCAAAAATACTATTAACAGAAGCATAAAAACATATTATTCAGTGATAAACCTAACAAAATATGCAAAACTTGAATGATGAAAATGATAAAACCTGACTGCCAGAAATAAGAGATAAACAAATCTAGGGCTATATCGTGTTAGTCGATAGGAAAATTTAATATTATTAAGATGTCAGTTTTCAGTTCTCCTTAAATTGAGTTGTAGATTCAAAGCAAACCCATTCAAAATTCTAGCAGGATTTTTGGGAGGATAGAGATTAACAAGGTGATTAGAAATATATTTGGAATACAAAAGTTTTGAAAAAGAACAACAAATTTAGAGGATTACATCTGATTTCAAGTTTTACTACGAAGCTATCTATAGTAATCAAGAAAGTCTGATTTTAAAATAAGGATAGACATATGGGTCAATGGAAATGAATAGAGTGTCTAGAAATAGGCCCATCTATGTATAGTCCATTGAATTTTGATGAAGGTACTAAAGTAATTGAACGGAGAAATGTGTATTTTTTGACATACTTAAAAGATTCTGAACAATATTTACAAAAATTAACTTAAAAATTATAGACTTGGCTGGGCTCAGTGGCTCAGCCTGTAACCCCAGCACTTTGGGAGGCCGAGGTGAGTGGATTGCCTGAGCCCGCGGGTTCGAGACCTGCCCGAGCAACTAGGCAAGACCTCGTCTCTACAACAAATCAAAAATTAGCCAGGCATGGTAGCGCGCGCCTGTAGTTCCAGCTACTTGGAAGGCTGAGGTGGAAGGATCACAGGAGTCCAGCAGTCGAGGATGCGGTGGCCGGGAACAAACCACTGCACTCCAGTCTGGGTGTCAGAGACTCCAACTCAAAAAAACCCCAAAACCCCAAAATCATAGACTTAAATGGACTAAAACCATAACATTTCTAGAAGAAAGTATAGAAAAACAATTATGACCTTGGTTTAGCAATACATTTTTAGATAAGACATTAAAAGCATGAACCATAAAAGAAAAAAAATTGGTGAAATGAAGTTTACCGAGATTTAAAATTTTTGTTCTTTAAAAGACGCAATTAATAAAATGAAAAGATACGTTATAGATTGGGAGAAAATATTTGCATAATGAATATCTGACAAAAGACTTGTATTCAAATATATAAATGACTCAATTCAAATATAAGAAAGTAATTCTATTTAAAAATGGGCAAAAGATGTAAATAGATACTTCACTAATTAGATACTTCACTAAGAAGATATAGGTATGGCCAGTGAGCACATGAAATAATGTTCACCATTACTTTTCATGAGAAAAAAATGCATATTAAAGCCCCCAAAACTAAAATGGCTATTTTTGCCTGGGCGAGGTGGTTCATGCCTGTAATCTCAGCACTTTGGAATGCCTGATTACTTGCACCCAGGAGCTCAAGATCAGCCTGGGCAACATAGTGAGACTCTGTCTCTATCCCCTTCTCCAAAAATTAGGCAGGTGAGATGGTATGTGCCTGTAGTTGGTAGTCCCATCTACTAGGGAGGCTGAGGTGGGAGGATCACTTGACCCAGCACCTGGAGGTTACAGTGAGCTATAATCATGTCATGGCACTCCAGCCTGGGTGACAGAGCAAGACCTTATCTCTTAACAAAAATTGAAATTAAAAATTAAAATAACAAATAGTGTTTAAAAAAAAACTTTACGATGCCAAGTATTGGTAAGGATGTTGAAACCAGGAACTTTCATATATTGCTGGTGAGAATGCAAAATAGCTTAGCCACTTTGGAAAACAGTTTGGCCATCTTTTTATAAAATTAAACATACACCGCCCAAATGATCCAGCAATCCTATCCCTAAGTATTTGCCATCCCTGGCTGTTTACTCCTGGGTATATCCGCATAAAGACTTGCACGTGAGTGTTTTTAGTCACCTTTTCCTAATAGCGCAGACTAGGAGGAATCCAGAGATCCACATACTGCTAGCTAGGTACTGGGTACATTCATTTACTCGACTGCTACATAGCAATAAAAAGGAACAAACTACTGACACATGAAACAATGAGATGAATCTCATGAGTATCATGTTCAGTGAAAGAAACCAGACTCAAAAGGCTATGTACTATGTGACCCCATTGATATGCATTCTAGAAAAGACCAAATAATAGGACAGAAGACTGAGCATTGGCTTTCAGGGACTGAGACGAAAGGAAGGGGGCTGACTACAGAGGGGCGTAGGGATCTCTCTGGGGGGACAGAAAGGTTCCAGACACTGATTCACAGCTGCGCACATTTGTCAAAACTCACTGAAACTGTACACTTAAGAAGAGAGAATTTTATTGTTTGCAAATTATACCTCAGAAATGTTATTTTTAAAAAACAGTTTAGACATCCTTTTCACAAAAAAAACTACAATCCTAGAAGACTTTGCTGTCAAATTGTGCCACATATTTAAGGAAAAGTAATGCTTATCTACAGAAAATAAAAACTATTCTAAAGAATAGAAAAAGAGGCTGGGAGCCGAGACGTCGTTCCCCAAGTATGTTCCGTCGCGCCTGGCTACTCTGCCCTGGACCCTCCACCCGGCCCAATACGACATATCTCCGGAAACCCGGAAGGCGCAAGCCGAGCGGTTGGCCTAAGATCCCAGCTTAAACGGGAGGACCTGCTTCAGTACAATGACCCTAACCGCCGAGGGCTCATCGAAGATCCTGCCTTGCATCGTTGGACCTATGCAAGATCGGCAAATATCTATCTCAATTTCAGACCCACTCCCAAGAGCTCACTCCTAGGAGCTGTGTGTGGATTTGGGCCCCTTTTCTTCTGGTATTATGTTTTCAAAACTGACAGGGAGAAGAAAGAAAAACTTATCCAAGAAGGGAAGTTGGATCGCACGTTTAACATTTCATATTAAGTCTGGCAATAATGACTATATGTATTCTTGCTTAAATAAATCTTCTATTAATC
The DNA here is from genome assembly GCA_963574415.1 of Tarsius wallacei. Classification (NCBI taxonomy): domain Eukaryota; kingdom Metazoa; phylum Chordata; class Mammalia; order Primates; family Tarsiidae; genus Tarsius; species Tarsius wallacei. Next base: position 18,187 of record CAUYQG010146648.1, read on the forward strand.
ATTTAAAAAAAAAAGAATAGAAAAAGAGTGAACTTCTATTAACTTATTTTTCAGACCCATGTAACCTGGATTCCCAAATCCATAAAAACAGTATTCAAAACTGAATATTTACAGACCAATACCACTTATGAATTCTGTTATAATCCTAAATAAAATATTAGCAAACCCAAACCAGCAATGATATAAAAAAGATAACACATCATGATCAAGTTGAGTGTATTCCAAGAATACAAGACTAGCTTAACATTTGAAAATCAATCAGAACAATTCATCATATTAACAGAAGAAGCAAAATCAAACAATGATCTCAACAGATGCAGAAAAAAAGCTTGATAAAATTCTATATTCATTTTTAATTTTTAAAAACTCTCATCCCACACCTTGGGAGTCTGAGGTGAGTGGATTGCCTGAGCCGGTGGGCTCGAGACCCGCCTGGGCAAGCGAGACCTCATCTCTACAATAAATCAAAAAATTAGCCGGGCGTGGTAGCGCGCGCCTGTAGTTCCAGCTACTTGGAAGGCTGAGGCGGAAGGATCGCTGGAGCCCAGCAGGTCGAGGCTGCAGTGGCCGGGAGCGGCCTCTGCACTCCAGTCTGGGCGACAGAGTGAGACTCCAACTCAAAAAAAAAAAAAAAGAACATATTCCTATCCATACTCACAAATGTTATGTCAGTAAGCTAATGCCACAATAACAAAACAAAACAAATCCAGTCACTTAAAATAATTATCATGCACTATAATGAATATATAGTGGGTATTTATAATAGCAGGGGCAGCTTATCTAGCCTGAGCCCAGCCATTGACTCCTACCTTTGTGTGTTCTTTTGGTGTCCCAGACTGAAGAAACAGAATCTAATCTAGGAAAATTCTTCTCATGGAACGGCAGAAGCCAAGAAGCCAAAATCCAATGGGGCACAGGCATTTTCCATATCCCTCCTATGTTACATCTGTTAAAAGTTCACTTACAAAAACAGGTAACATGACCAAGTCCAAGGGACACAGGGAATTATACTCTAGCTTCAGGGGGAAATAAAATATTATATACCAAATAACATAGATGTAGAGAGAAATGAAGAATTGTGGACAAAAATCCTATATATCCCAATTTTGATGACTTTCCTCTCCAGCTTTCTGGCCTTTCACTGACCATCTATTATACCACTCACCTTTTAATTGGTCTCATGTGAATGAATACTTGTAATGTTTTATGGCAATTGTCAGTGTGTATTTTGAGAATGAGATTTCAAGTTACATATTATACACACAAAAACACACACGATATACATTTTATACAAACATTTATAAAATGCATTCACATAACTTTTTACATATATTAATTTACATAAAATATCCAAGAGAATGTCTGATTTCTTCACACCATTTCAAAGGACTTAATTCCCCACAATTATTTCATTAGATAATTGTTATTGTACATATTTGAGGTATATAACATTATGAAATACATATAGATAATAAAATGATTACTATAGTGAAGCAAATAGAGCATCCATCATCTTACATGGTTTCCTCTTCTTTTTTGTTTTGTTTTTGTGGCAAGAGCAGTTTAAATCTACACATTTAAGAATCTTAAAATAGTACACTTTTATTAACTAGAGTCCTCATGCTGTACATTAAATCTCTAGACTGTTCATCCTATGCAGATGCTACTTTGCAACCTCTAGCCTACAACTTCCTTTTTTATCCCTCTTCCCCACTCCTTATAATCACTGTTTTTTTTCCCCTATCACTGTATATGTGACCTCTTTTCCTTTCTTTTTTTTTAAATTTCAAGTATAAGTGATATGCAAGTTCTTTTTTCCTATGTCTGGCTTGTTTCACTTAGCATAATGTCCTTTGGGTTAATTCATATATGGCAAATGGGTAATTCTCCTGTTTTATGGCTGCATAATATTCATATATATATATATATATACATATATATATATATAATCATTTGTATCCTTTCATCAATTGGCAGACACTTAGCTTGTCTCCATATCTCAGCTATTATAAATAGTGCTGCAAAACCAACAAACATATGAAAAAATGTTCAGCATCACTAATCATCAGAGAAATGAAAATTAAAAATACAGTGAGATGCTTCCACACACTGCTCAGGCTGGCTATTATTTAATAGTTAAAAAAAATAGGTGTTCATAAGGTGGAGAAAAAGGAATGTTTGTACATTGCTGGTGGGTGGGAATGCAAGCTGGTTTAACCTCTGTGGAAAGCAGTTTGAAGATTTCTTGAAGAACTAAAAATAGAGTGATCATTTTTCCCAGCAATCCCACTTCTGGGGATAACTCAAAGAAACATAAACTGCTCTACCAAAAAGACATGGTAACTTATATGTTTATTGCATCACTATTCACAATAACAAAAACATGGAATCAACCCAGATGCCATTGAAGGTGGACTGGGTAAAGAAAATGAGGCACATATACATGATGGAATACTAGGTAGCCAAACAGAACAACAAAATCATGTCCTTTGCAGCAACACGGATGCAGCTGGAGATCATCATCCTAAGTGATTTATCACAGAAACAAACAAACAAACGTTAATACCAAATGCTCTCACTCATGAATAGGTACTAAACATCGGGCACACGTGATGTCAGGGGCAGAAACAACAGACACTGGAACTGCAGTAGGCGGGAGGAAGGGGGTATAAGGGACACAAAACCACCCATTGGGTACCATGCTCACTACTGAGAGGTAGGGGAAGGAGGGTCCATCAGAAGTCCAAACCTTGCCTTCACGCCATTGTGTAACAAATCCTCACATGTACCCCATAATTCTAAATTTTTTTAAAAAAAAGACAGTGTCAACTCATCAATAAGAATAATATATAATTTTAAATTTCAAAGTAAAAATCAATTATGATGAAATAAACATGGAAGTTTAAATATCTTTACAAAATGGTGATTCCACCCCCACCCTCACCTCCTACTCCTAATTTGGGTATATTCCCGGAAGGCAGACAGATTGCTAACTATTTTTTTTTTTTTAATTGTAGAAGCTTCTGTTTTTGTTAATGGCTGCACCAATCTACATTTCCATCAGCAGTGTACAGAAATACCTTTCCTCTACAAGCTTGCCAACATTTTACATTTTTTTATAATATCCATTCTGACTGGTGGTTGTCTCATAGTGGTTGTGATTTGCATTTCTATAATGATTAATGATGTTGAACACAGTTTCATATATTTATTGGCTGTTTTTATCTCTTTTTGGAGAAATGTATATTAATATATTTTATATGTTTTTAATGAGGTTATTTGTTTTTCTACTATTGAATTGTAAGTATTCTCTATAAATTTTGGTATTAATCTTTTATCAGATATATGGTTTGCAATTTTTCCCCCAGTCTGTAGGTTTCCATTTCATTTTGTTGATTGTTTACTTTGCTGTACAGAATATTTTTAGTTTGAACAAGTCTCATTTATTTAGTTTTTGCTTTTTTAGATATCACAGCTATGTGATATCTAAAATAGCATATTGCCAAGACCTATATCAAGGAAACTTTCTCCTATGTTCTCATCTAGAAGTTGTATGGTTTCAAGCCTTATGTTTAAGTCATTTGTCCAAACTGAGTTGATTTTTGTTAATGGTATTAGATAAGGGTACAATTTCATTCTTTTCCATATAGACATCCAGTTTTCTCAACACCATTTATTGAAGAAACTATCCTTTTCCTATTATACCCTCTTAGTTTCCTTGTCAATAATTAGTTGAGCATATATATCTGGATATATTTCTGAACTCTATATTCTGTTTCACTGGTATATGTGTCTATTTTTATGCCAGTGCCATACTGTTTTGATCACTACAGTTTTGTAATATAACTTAAAATCAGGAAGTGTGGTGCCTCCAATTTTTTTTTTCTTAGAGTTGTTTTGTCTATTCAAGCTCTTTTGTCATTCTAAAAAATTAGGATTGCTTTTTTTCTATTTCTGTGAAAAATACCACTGGAATTTTGATTGCATGAATCTTTATATAGCTATAGGTAGTATGAATATTTTAACAATATTAATTATTCTGATGCATAAGCACATGATATTTTTTCCATTTATTTGTGTCCTCTTCAATTTTTAATCAATGCTTAATAGTTTTCAGCATACTAATCTTTCATTTTCTCAATTAAATTCATTTCTGAGTATTTTTTTGGACTAGCATATATGTAATTTTTAAACATTTCTTTTTCAGCTTGGTTGTTATTTGTTTATAAAAATTCTTTTGAGTTTTATAAGTTGATATTTTTTACCCTGCAACTTTACTGAATTCATTTATTCTAACAGTTTTTTGTGGAATAGTGGAGGTATTCTAAATATAAAGTCATATCATCATCTGCAAATATAGATAATTTTACTTCTTTTTTTAAGATTTGGATGCGTTTTTGCCTGATAGATCTTGCTAATGCTTTTAGTTCTGTGTTAAAGTGGTGAGAATGAGCCTCTTTTACTATATTTTATTGAAAAAGTTTTCAGTTTTTTGTCATTGATTATAATATTAACTGTGGATTTTTTTAATGGACTTCATTATGTTGAGAAATTTTCCTTCTATATCTAAACTATTGAGAGTTTTAATCAAGAAAAAATAATAAACTTTGTCAAATGCTTTTCTGCTCCAATTGAGATAATCGTGATTTTTATCTGATATTTTATTGAGGATATTTGCAACAGTATTCATAAGAGAAATTCGCTTTGTGTGTGTGTGGTGTGTGTGTGTGTGTGTGTGTGTGTGATATATTTTTCTGGCTTAGATATCAGATGATGCTGGTGTGAAAAATGTCTTTGAAAGTATTTCATCTAGCTCTATTTTTTAGAAGAGTTTAAGAAGTATTGCTATTAATTCTTCATTTAATATTTGGTAGAATTCAGCAATGAAGACATCTGATTCTGTGCTTTTCTTTGTTGAATGATTTTTTTGATTACTTCTTTAACCTTTTTATTTGTTATTGATCTGTTTAGGCTTTCTATTTCATTCTTATTTAATCTTGGTAGGTTATATTTCACTCAGAATGGATCTATTTCCTTTAGGTTATTTAGTTTTTTGGTATTTGCAATAATTGTTCATAATACCCTCTTGCAATTTCTTTTTTCTGTTTCCAAGGTATCTGTTGCAATATTATCACCTGTATATTTATTTATTTATTTATTTATTAAAAAACATCTTTTTTATTTTAAAATTGTGGGGTACAGTTAAGGGTTAGGTATACAAATATGCATTGTGCAGGTACCCTTGTTGATGAGATGTGCCCCCCGTCCCCAGACAGATATCGACTACCATTAATCCCACCTCCCTTCCCCTCCCTCCCCCCCCATAGTTTCCCGCCACTGTCAATCCTTTCCTTATAGTATTATGATAGTTGTTCAAGGTCCACTTATGAGTGAGAACATGTGATACTCAGAGCTTTATTTCTGTGAGAGATCACTCAGTATTATAGACTCTAGTTCCATCCAGGTTGCTGTGAAATTCATGATTTTGTTCT